>CATIWQ010005618.1:0-10840 GCA_949673415.1 Euphorbia schlechtendalii
GTCTCTCACCCAACCCAAGGATTTCAACGTTATTTTATTAATTCTACCTTTACGGTTCTAGATACAACCTAGAAGAATTCCGTTACTTCTAATCCCGTAGCTAATCCCGCTACTATATCTAGTACAACCCAATTCCCGAATTAATAAAATAATCAAACTAAACTCTCGAGCGTTTGAGTATTGTAAATACTCTTAGCTATAATGATACTCTCAACACAATGAATATTATAATAAGAACAAGAGAGTAGAATAAATGATTATCGAAAGTTGAAGCTCTTGAGATCTTTGAAGCTTTTTGATCTGAACTTGTGATACTAAAACTGAGTTTTTGTTGCTGCTCTATCTCTCTTTTTCAGCCTTCAAGAATGATTCCTTTATATAGACTCTATCAAACTTTCTTGCCGTTGAAAGGAGATCTCATTGCCGTTGATTGAAAATCCAACTGTTTGAACAAATAGTTGTTGGAGACTTTTTTAAATAGATAACTTATCCATTTAACCAGCTGCTATACAACTGAATATATCCTTAATTATGGCTAGATAAAAGCCAAAATTATCTCACAAATAATATTCAAATAGATAAACAATATCTTAACAATATCTTAACAAATAATAAATAAAGGAGATAAAATCTCAGCAATATCCAAAACTATTTCAGCATATCTTTTCAAACAAAAGATAAATAAGAGAACAATTCAAATAACAAGTATTTGAATAAATCAATCATCCAATCAAATATTCACAAGATAAATACTGCATATTAGTTAAATAATATCACAACAAAATCTGCCAATAAATTTGTTTTTCTTCATCATCAACATATAAGTCAACACAGACAAGAAAAGGAAGGATACTCCCGGGGTCCTAGTGGCCAGAAAAGGTAAAGAGCTGAAATTCAAAAAGAAAGATTTGAAAGCTCTTCTTTTAGAGAAGGAAAACATTGATTTTGATGCCAATAAAGGGGAGTCAGATGATGAGGTCGTACACATTAATGTGGATTAAGGGTATGGGATGATGGTTACGGTCTCTATATGGATAATTAATATGATGAATGTGGAATTAAAAGTCATCGTTTGGAATATTTAAGGGATAGGCAGCGCTGATTCTTTACGAATCTTGAATGACTTGGTTGACAATTATAATACATCGATCGTGGTGTTGATAGAGCCTCGGGTTAGTGGTATCATTGCTAATCGGGCAATAAGTAGAATGAAGTTTAATTTTTCCCATAGAGTGGAAGCGGTAGGGTTCTCGGGTGGTATTTGGGTGTTATGGAAAGATGGGCTATAGGTGCGTATCATTGAGAATCATCGCCAATATATTCATTTGTTCTTGGAAAAAGATAAGAAACCGATTGGCTTCTTCACGGCAGTTTATGGCAGCCCTCAAAGAGTAGCTAGAAGACATTTATGGGAAGGATTAAGCCGGATTGCTGATTCCATGGATCAAGGCTGGATTGTGGTAGGAGATTTTAACGCGTTAATCTCTAACGATGAGTGCATAGGAAGTAGAAGTAGAAGGTCGAAAGCATGTAATGAATTTCAAGATTGTTTGAATAAATGTGCTCTTACAGACTTTGGTTTCTGGGGCCCTAGATTCACCTGGCAAAGAGGCCTTCTATTCGAAAGATTGGATCGCGTGATTGGAAATGAGGAGTGGATGCATAAATTCGAAGATACGAGAGTATCCAACTTAGCTAGAGCGGGATTGGACCATTGTCCCTTATTGATTTCCTTGGGTAGCAGTCATGTTGGGAGAGGGGGCTAGAAAGCCATTCCAATTTTTTAAAATGTGGTTGAGGGAGGAAGGGGTGGCTAAAGTGATTCACAAAGCATGGATAAAGGATGGCTTGATTGGTGATAAGCTGGCTGGTATTGCGGATGGGCTTAGAGTATGGAATAAAGAGGCTTTTGGCAACGTTTTCTATAGGAAGAGAAAGCTGGAAAGGAGATTGACAGGGGTTCAACGGGCTCTGGAATCAAGGCCGAATGCATTCCTCTTTGAGATGGAAGCAGAATTGATCAAAGAGTGGGAAATGATTCTTTCCCAAGAGGAGTCTTTTTGGAGGCAAAAATCTAGAAAGGTGTGGATGCGAGAGGGACACCAAAACACCACTTTTTTTCCATAATTCTGTTATTGGCAGGCGTAGGAGGAACCGGATGGGGAGTGTGTTACTTGATACTGGCTTGTGGTGTCATGATGAGATGGAGATTAAAAATCATGCAGTTGATTTTTTCAAGAGACTTTATTTGGAAGAGGTTCGGGATGATAATGCAATGAGTGGCGGTGGTGGAAATAGACATTTCAGAGGAGATTTTCCCAGACTTCCAGATCACATGGCCGAGATGCTAGATGGTGAGGTTTCTAATACTAAAACCTGGATTGCTCTTTTTCAAATGGGTCCACGGAAGGCACCGGGACATGACGGGTTTCAAGAGGGTTTCTACCAAATGTTTTGGCATAAAATTGGCCCTCAGGTTAGTGACTACATCAGAAGAATTTTTTATGATGGCACGATGGATGAATCGGTGAATCAATCGCTTATTGTTCTTATTCCTAAAAAAGAAGCCCTGCAAACATTCACAGATTTTTGACCAATTAGCCTATGTACCGTCATATATAATGTGATAACCAAGGTGATTGTAAATCATTTGAAAAATGTAATGACACTGATCATTATGCAAAACCAAATGAGCTTTGTCCACGGGAGATATATCACGGATAACATCCTTATAGCCCAAGAAGTCGTTCACTCGATGAGAGTTAAAAAAGGGAAGTTGCGTTGGATGGCGATGAAAATAGACTTGGAGAAAGCCTATGATCGGTTAAGATGGAATTTCATTGAGGATACACTCATTGACATAGGTATCCCTATAAAGCTCATCAATGTAATAATGTGTTGTGTCAGAAGTGTCTCTATGCAGGTCTTGTGGAATGGTTCAGCTTCGGAGGTCTTTTTCCCAACCCGGGGGATGAGACAAGGGGACCCAATGTCACCTTATTTATTTGTGCTATGCATGGAGAGATTAGCCCATGGTATAAATCGAGCAGTGTAGTTGGGAAAGTGGAAACCGATTGTGTTGCGTGGTGGATGCCCCCCAATTTCGCACCTATTCTTTGCGGATGACTTGCTTCTTTTTGCTAAAGCGAGTGACGATCAAGCGACACACATCAATGAAATTTTGGAGTATTTCTACCATTTCTCTGGGGCCAAGGTAAGTGCTTCGAAATCCAACATCATCTTCTCCTCTAATACTCCAAATGCTGAGCGGAGAGGTTTCGTGAGGTTACTGAATTTCCAGATGGCAGACTCTCTTGGTACGTATCTAGGGGTGCCTCTAGTGAATCGTCGAGCCAATAAAGCTATCGACAAATTGAGATCTCGTTTAAATGGGTTTACATCAAAAAGCTTATCACTTGCGGGGAGAGCTATTTTGGTAAAGTCTATCCTCTCGGCTCTACCATATTATATTATGTAGATGACTAGAATTCCAACGGTTGTGATCCAAAAAATAGAGGAGATAATTAGAGGCTTTCTTTAGGGTGGTAAGGTGAATGAGTGAAAAATTCATCTGGTAAATTGGGGGGATGTGTGTAAGCCTTTGTATGATGGTGGGCTGGGTATTCGTAAACCGGCTATTATGAACACCACATTCCTTATGAAGTTGGGGTTCGACTTGATTGCGCACCTGAGTACACTATGGACTCGATATCTACTTGGAAAATATAAGTGCCCCTCCTTCTCACAAACTAAGATTCTACCGGGATAACAAGCGTCGAACTTGTGGCGAGCGGTTGTGAAAGTCAAAGATGAGCTGGTGGTGGGACTCAAGTGGTCGGTAATGAATGGAAGTAAAGTTAAGTTTTGGACATATTCTTGGGTGGGGGATTTGGGCCCGCTGAGAAATCTGGCCTTTGTTCCTGTGATGGGGAAGAGCCTTGAGATGAGGGTGTGTGATATGGTGGATGCTAACGGGGGGTGGCCCTGGGAATGTTTGGAGGACAAATTACCCCACTCTTGTCTTCTTCAAATAGCTTCGTACTCGACCAACAAGGATTCGAGCTTGGAAAACACTTATTTTTAGAATGGTTCCAATGATGGGAAATTCTCTATCAAATCAGCTTATAGCTAAATCAATGACCTGGAGTGAGATGATCTAAATCGAGACTGGCAAGTAGCTTGGAAGTGGGAGGGTCCGGATAGGATAAAAACTTTCCTATGGGTTTGCCTTCATAGAAAGTTACTCACTAAATCGGAACGAAAACGCCATCATTTGGTGGAGGATGTCATATGCTCTCGATGCTCTAGTGCAGAAGAAGACATTATTCAGGTTGTTCGGGACTGCCCGTGCACGCGCATGGTTTGGATTGATATTTTCCAAGGTAGGCAAATAGACTTCAGGTTGAAGGATACAATGCCGTGGATTAGGGATAATCTGAGGTTGAGGAGTGCTAATGGATACGATAATTGGAGTGTGGTCTTTGGAGTGACGATTTGGATGTTGTGGCACTGCAGAAATGAGTTTGTTTTTTAACAGAAAACCATGAATGTCCAGAGGGTGGTGTCGGATATCTATGGCAGAGTGACTGAAATAGTTTCCTCCCGCAATGCAGATGTTGATCAAAGTATAAGGAAGGAATAGGTGCTTGTTAGGTGGGAACCTCCGAAGAACGGCTATGTTAAACTGAACACTGATGGATAGGTCAGGGGACAGAACTTCCATGCCTCAGCTGGCGGCCTCATTCGGGATCATACGGGACGATTGCTTGTTGGATTTTGTCATAACATTGGTTCATGTTCAGTGACTAGGGCAGAACTTTGGGGGGTCCGTGATGGCCTCGAAACTGCTTGGAATCATGGTTACTGTAATATCATTCTAGAAATGGATAGCAAAAGCGTTTTTGACATGATACAAGCCGAGACAGGAAGGAATCACCCGTGCAAAGTTCTGGTTGGAAGCATCAAGGCACATTTGAGTCAAGCTTGGTCTGTGGAGCTGAAGCATGTGCTTCGGGAAGGGAATCGTTGTGGGGACTATTTGGCCTCATGTGGCACGAATCTTACGTTGGGCTGCCATGTCTTCGTGGACCCGGTTCCGGATATCTTATCGTTGATTATGCAAGATATTTCTGGCGTTTCATTCCCTAGATTTAGTGTAGTCTAGTTTTTGTGTTTTTCTTAGTCTATCAAAAAAAAAGATAAGTATAAACCAAACAATTTGACTTATTCTTAGTACATATTTTCAAAGCGGATGTTGATTTAGCTATTATTGTTCAATATTGTGATTATTGATTGTAAATAATATAAGTTTAATGGATTGAATTTAGTTTCATTTGTTGGATTGAATTTCAGTGTATAACAGAGTGATAAACCTAAAGGTCAAAAGTTTGATTTTGGTTGTTTTAAATGTTGAATTATATTTTAACATGTCGTAGGTGGCCACATGTTATGTCTGCTTCAAAATTAAAGACCATTCACATGCTAGGGAGTGTCGGAATAGTATAAAAACTTAATACCTTTCAATATTTGAATCAGTTGGTTACATATTACTTAATACTATCTATTGTTAACATTTTTATTCTTTATAACACCTAATAAAAAAGAGTTATTTTTATTTGATGTTTGTTAGTAGAAGGTTTTTTAAATCAATTTCGATTGCTACATGACTTATGAGTCTTGGCCAATTTCAGTCATTGACTTAAGGCTTCAAGCACAACTAATTTTAACTTTTTTTTGGAATTGTCACTTCTGATTACTTGGCCTTAATGCAGTTCCCACTGATTTGTATAGTTTTTTAACTAAAATTTGAGGTCTTCGGGTGCGAATATATTTGAAATTAAAGAAAAGCTAAAGCTAAAACGACAAAAACAAATATTAATAAAAAGAATAAAAAATCAATATGAGCAAACTCACAAAACAAACAAAATAATTAACGAATGGGATAAATAGCACCCATCTAAGGACAATATTTGTTATGATCGTTGCGACTCTCTATGTGCTACTGAACTTTTTTTTCTTTCCACCATTTGCTGCTAAAGAAAGATATTTTCTTCAATCACATCGTAAATAAGATATTGTCTGTATTGATAAATGAGATGTTCTCCATATCGATAATGTTTTCATCATCATCGCTTATACCGAACCTTTTATTAGTATTTTAGTGTAACTGGATCGATTAGTTTGACCAATGCGATTTGGACATTTCATCGAACAATTCAGGAGAGTGGGAAATGCACACTTGGTGGGGTTCTGTTACGATTTGGGGGTCTAGGGGGCAGCGCCCCTTGGCATGGTTCAAGGGGCGGCAACCCCTAACAGGGTCCTGGGCAGCGCCCCAGGCTGGGGTCAAGCTGCCAGGTCATCTCGAAAATTCTTTATTCCTGAACCCACGTGTCTTTTGTAAAATTCATCAGAAAAATGAATTTTTGACCGAAACAGTGTCTGTTGGACACAACTGAAACCCGAAAAAACATGTCTTTTAGACATGGTTGCTAACCGAAACAGTATGTTTGTTGACAATTGGTTATTTATTCACCAAAACAAAATTTGCAATTATGCAGAAAAACTCAATTGTTTTTCATAGCAAATAAAATTTTCGTTCTTAACAAGATTTCTGATTTTATTCGATTGAAAATTTGGTTAACCAACCAGATAAATTTCAATCTGAAAGCGTATTGTGACTTCAGAAACTTCCAAGCAATTCCCAAATTCCAACACCTTTCTGCATAAGACCTATCATTAGGTTCTTCCCAATTGTAGAAGCAACAACCATTGATGAACCTGACCAATTATGGTGGACTGGAGAAGAAGCCACGTTTGGATTAGAAATTGATGTTGGTCATGTCATGGAATCATTTGTAGTTTCCATATTATTCTTGACACCCCCCTCATATGCGAATGCTCCCTGCCTTGAAGCCCGTACAACACATACCCAATTTTCTATGTGTTGCATTATTTTAAAAAAATGGAGATTTTGGGATTCAAACCTCGACCTTTATGTCTATGTTGCCCTGATACCATGTCATGACCCACAAGAGTGATATATAAGTGGTGAAGATAGGTCCTTAACACAAAACCAATTAGCTTGCGTTAAGGCTCAATCTTCACCACTTATATACCACTCTTTAACATTGTTTGTTTCCGAGGTAGGATAACCCAACATGTCCCACAATCTCCCTCAAGTGTAACTGGACCTGTTGCCACTTACCAAACATACCTTGGCCTGTCTCCTCGGAAGCTCAAGGTCATCAACATGTCTATTCTCTCCTCTAACCCAAACTCCACCAAGACTTTAAACTCAAACCTAGGACTTTTGAAAGTTAGAGCTTCTTCTCTTTTTGATACCATGCCACGCAATTGGTTTTGTGTTAGATAGGCTCAAACCCAATTGTATGCTCACTCAAGCTATTGATCCCGACAATCTCCAAGCAGATAAATTCTCTATAGGACCTTGGTAGGAACAATGTAATACCAAATATTATTCATTGTTATCATTCAAAACAGATATTCAAAAGTTATAAAGAAACAAATTACGAATTTAAAATCTACTAGCATTCCACTAGATACCTACCAGATACCTATCGGATACCTTCAAAACTTTTTAGAACTGTTGGATTAGTTGGTAGGCACTTGATAGGAACCATATATTACCAAATATCATTCATTATTATCATTCAAAATAAAATTCGAAAGGTATAAACAAATAAAATTTCGAATTCGGAAAACTACTAGCATACCAAATACCTTCTAGATAACAACCGAATGCCTTAGAAAACTTTTTTCAAATGTTGGATTATTTGGTAGGTAACTCGTATCATCATATATATTCATTGTTATCATCCAAAAAATCAATAGTTATAAATAAATAAGATTTCAAATTCAAAAAACTACTAGCATCTTACAGGATACCTACCGTATATCTTCAAGAACTTGTTTTCAACTATTAGATTATTCGGTATGTACCAGGTAGGAACCATATTTTACCATATATCATTAATTGTTATCATTCAGTATATAAATTCAAAAGTTATAAACAAACAAAATTGTGAAATCAGAAAACTACCAGCATCCTACCATATAACTATTGGATATGCAAAAAAAAAAATGAAAATGCGAAATCAAATACAGATCTAATAAAAAAACATCAATTGTTATCATTCAAAATAAAAATTCAAAAACTCTAATCAACAAATAAGTTCTGATTTAAATAAAATCATTATGAACTTGAAAGCAAAACTCAAATAACTTTATATCCAACAAACTTCAAATCCTCACTCCAAGATCAATAGTAGTGCAACAAGAACATGAAGATGATCCATTATGTAGAGATATAAAACAAAATTCAAATCAAATGAAAAAACATAACAAAAACATAATCAAAATTTCTAATTAAAATCGAAAAAACCTGATCCAAAACTGGAAAAAATGTAATTTATGCAAAGAAGATTATAGTTGCAAAGATTAGAAATTGGAAAAATTTAAGAATGTTGTAAAGAGAAATAGAAACAACGATCGGAATAGAGAATCAAAGGATCGACAAACTAAAATATCGAAACCTAGAAGAGTAAATTTGAAGTAGATGAGCGAGCTTTGACTTACTTGGAGAAGTTTGATAAAAGTGGCTAGTTTGGGTTACTATTCATTTGAGATTCTTGGGTCGGATTTTGATGTTTCTGGACTTCATTCTTATGCGAAACGACCCAACAATCTGAATAGAGAATCAAATGATCGACAAATTGAAATATCGGAACCTAGATGAGTAAATTTGATGTAGATGAGCGAGCATTAACTTTGTTTCCAAGTTAAGGGAGGTGTCGATATATTTGGCCTTCAGAAAACATCAACTAAGAGGTAAAGGATCGGGAAAAAGTAGAATTATTTGCTATTTAAGGACTTAAAATTTTTTGCTTTGGGTTGTTTGATATTTTTAATTTTATTTAGAGCATTGAGGCAAATTAGCAACATTAAATAACACACCATTAAGAGTCTATTTTGAAAAGGTAAATTGAGATTGAGAGTCAAATTTCTCCAAATGAGGTAAATAGGCAACCCCTGGCGCTGTGTAAGGGGTAATGTCACTGGTTGGGGTCATCCCGGAAAAGTCATAATTTTGGACACGACTCGTATCGCGCCCACGACATTGACTCGTGCCCATGACTTGTTCTTTTGAGAAACAGAATGTTTGGATTTTAAAGTCATGATCAAGAAAACTATTCACGTTTGCGACATATTTTTCCAGTATTGCAGTTATGTTGACGTTTATCTGCAGTGATTAATTGTAATTGGACAAAATATCTACAAAATCAGTTTTTTTTTTAATAAAGTTAGGGCTAGGAAGAAAAAAGCGAGGGTGACATTAGTCCCTCAGTGAGAACGCCGCTTACGGTCCACACCCGAAGGCAAACCAAGGAATACCCACCATGGGGGGACCCGCCCTTCCCCACTTTAAACAACCCCCCTAAATTTTATTATAAGAAAAATAAAAAAATTCGGTACAATGCAGAAGGAACAAGGAAAGAAAAGAACAACAAAAAGGATTATACTACCAAACTATCTAAAACGATAATTACTAATTCCATTGAGATCATGATACAGTAGACCTCGGCAAAAATGGGGAGCTTGGAGCCATTCTGAGCTTGTCCGGGAGATACGACCATGGTTAGCTAGAGCATCCGCAATCATATTGCCTTCTCGAAACACATGTGTAACCAAAAGATGCATTGATTTAATCGTTTGAAGGCATTCCATCCAATCCGTTCGAATGTGCCATGGAACCCTCGTGCTCTTCGTTTTGAAAAGTTGCACAACGAAGGTTGAGTCACTCGCTACCCGAAGACTCGTCCACCCTCTAGCTGCTGCCACTTTGATAGCAAAAATTACCGCCTCTACCTCTGCAATAAATGAAAAGGACATTGACCTGTGGAAGGAAAAACCATAAACAAAAAAAGCATTAGAATCCCGAAAGACCCCCCCCCCCCCCCGCAACTTGAGGGTCCTGGAGTTCCTTCCGTAGAGGCATCCGTGTTGACCTTCATCAAGCCATCAAGTGGCTTAATCCATTTAACCGCGAAAACCCGAGGCGCTTTATGAAACCGCAGAGAGGTGCCAAGGTTGGAAATGGTTTTATTTTCTGTTTCTGAGTTCCACATAACCCCATAATCGAGCCTGTCAATCCTACGTAGGATTTCCCACAACATTTGTAGGTAATGGCTACCGTTGGGCTGCACATCGTCAAATATATATTTATTTCTTATAAGCCAAATTAGCCAAATTACATTAACTATACCAGAATTCCAGAGCACTTGTAATTGAGGTCTGAACTTGTGTACAAAAGCAGCAGATAGAGCCTCCTTGACGCCAGAGTTAACGCCAAAAGTTCTCCCAAAAAGTGATTGCAAAGCTATCCAGATGGTTCTTGCAAAGATAACACATAGAAACGATGTTTATGCCTTTCCATATGAGAACATCATGTGTGGAAATATGGCCATTAATCACCTTCCAGCAGATAATCGAGTGCGAAGGGGCGATGGTCGCATGCCAAATTTTTTTCGAAAGACAACAACTAGGGAAGTTCTGTTGAAGCCATTGATAAAATAATTTAACGGTAAAGGCACCATCACTAGACGGCTTCCAATAAGCCACATCAAACTTGTCCCCAGAGAGTTTAACACTTCGAACTTGCTGCTGAACCGTGTTGGGCAAAGACGATGGCAAAACCCATGCACCGTCCACAATGAAATTGTTGACAGAATTAGTCCAACTCATACATTCTACCCTCGGTAAATTTAAAGTCTCTCCCAGAGTCGGGGAAAACCATTTAGAATTCCAGAAATTCAAGTTA
>CATIWQ010005670.1:0-53145 GCA_949673415.1 Euphorbia schlechtendalii
AAAATATTAAATATATTAGTTAACAATCATTAAATTCTTTCATATAAAATGAAGTTTCCAAACAAAGGAATTTGTTTGAGAAACTAATTCAATTGAATTCTCTTGAAGGAATTCAATTCAATTCTTTTCATTTTCTTATAGGATTTGTTTCCAAACACACCCTAAATACGTCATTAATGGCTATATTCATATGATTTCTCTTTGTTAAGCCTATCTTTCTCTCGTAAAACTCATCTTTGGCATACCAAACTCTCTACCGCTGTCTTCGTTCCCGAATAAGAAACATCTCGCCTTAGCATTTTCTGTCGTCGAAGCATTGCGTAGAATCTCGACAATGTTTTGCTTGATCTATAGGCATGTGGAATTTGGCAATAAGAATAAAGAAGGCTGTGAATTCCATTGATGGTGTTGAGCTATTTTGTACAAAATGCCATGGTTTGTTGTTTGGTTTCTACGACTTAAGCTTTTTAACTTTTTTTTGCTTGGTTATAGGAAAAAATAGATGAGCTTTTTAACAAGGAACGTTGATTTGGCTGAGACATGGAATTCTAATTTAGGGAAAAAAAAAAAGAAAAATAGCAATGATTTTTTGCAGAATTTTTTTATAGATAAGATGACCTTATTCAAAATATAAAACTATTCAGTCCGGTTTTATTTAAGAGTCCTTTTAATGTTTTTACTTTGGTTCTTTTAAATGTTATTTTAAATTATCAATGTAATTTTTATAAAGTTTTTCCTAATTTACCCTCATATTAATTAGAAATATATTAAATATTGATGAAATTATAAATTGGTAATCAAGAAAAAGTGAAAATTCATGAATAATTAATAAGCCATTTTATTGGTATAATAAATAGTTTTTTAGTTTTGGTGAAAAGGTTTAAAAGCGGCACTTAAAAAAATTTTCTAAAATCACAATGAATGACGTTCCAAAAAATAAAATGGAGATGAACAAAAAATACAAAAATGGTATGTTAAGAAAATCAACGGCCCAAAAGATGAATGGAAAATAAGGTAAAAGAATTTAAAAAAACATGTTTGAAATATGTTTTAGAATGAAATATATAAAAGAAAATATGAAAGTTGAACATGACATTTATATTAAAACATTCTTTATTCCTAATTTACCCTCATATTAATTAGAAAATATATTAAACATTGATGAAATTATAAATTGGTAATCAAGAAAAAGTGAAAATTCATGAATGATTAATAAGCCATTTTATTGGTATAATAAATAGTTTTTTAGTTTTGGTGAAAAGGTTTAAAAGCGGCACATAAAAAAATATCTAAAATCACAATGAATGACGTTCCAAAAAATAAAATGGAGACGAACAAAAAATACAAAAAATGGTATGTTAAGAAAATCAACAGCCCGAAAGATGAATGGAAAATAGGTAAAAGAATTTAAAAAAGCATGTTTGAAATATGTTTTAGAATGAAATATATAAAAGAAAATATGAAAGTTGAACATGACATTTATATTAAAGCATTCTTTATCATTGATAAATTTGTAAATAGTTTGCAAAACGTGAACTAAATTGACAAATTCCCTACGAATGATAATGTAACAAAATGTATTTTAATCAATTTAATATTTCTATGACTAAACCATGTTAGTTAATTATCATAAACATCAACATGGATAATTTTGAAAATATTTTTTCATCTTATTATGATTTTCATCATATTTTAATTTAAAAAATATTTGTTCTTCTTAATATTTTTTAAAAAATTATCACTTTTATCAACTAACCTATAAAATTTCAATTAAAAATGAACAAAATTGACCTTTTTTCATGATATATTTTCAAATTGAGAATTATTTTTTACTAACATTTAAAATCACAGTAAATTCACATAAACCATTTTACAGAAGAATTATCTTTGAATTGTAAAAAGGAAGAGTAAAATATAAATAGTAGGATTGAAGGTGGTAGAAACAAAGAAGGATGTGGAGTGATGGTCCGATCCCATGGAAGACTGTTTTCCAGTTCTCAATCCATTAAAATCATTCCCAACGACTCACCAAATTAACAAGTCAAATTAAAAAGGCCCCTATTTCCTTTTTGCACTCAACTAAGCTCCTCTATTTTTGGTTCTGTAGATCGAAACCCTTAATTTTGTTCAATTTGAAGCTGGACTATGAATAATTGTGATCAGAGGTAATTTTCTTTTGCGATTTTCAATTTTGTTCTAGCTTAATTGATGTGTACATTTACTGAAGCAGGCGTAGAATTAGATTTAGTTTCCTTTTTGATTTGATTTCTCACTGCTACTAGTGATTTACTTCAATTTAGGCAAGTCAACTAAGGAATACTAGTTCTACTGGAAACTTCTATTTTTAATGGGATTTTGTTTCATTAGGGTTTTCGAATTGTGGATCTAACTACTCTCTCTTATTTTCCCATGAATCTCTTGCTGAATTTCATCTACCAGTAGCAAATATTTCAAATTGCTTTGGGTCTGTGACATTAAATGTTTGAATGTGGCCCATTGCATTATGAAGCTTGAAACAGTGATTTTTCAGTTGAACTGATGTTTTTTCTTTTTTTCTCGATCAATTTGATCTGATATATGAATTGAAGTTCTGGTCCGATTCTTCCATGGGGTATCGCACTACAATGCCTTAATATCACGAATTTCAAATAAATTTTGGGGTCTTAGCCAGTAGAAGTTTGAATGATGTAAATTGCTCAAACAATGCAACTTTCAGTTGAACTGATGTCTTGTTGTTCTTTTTTCTTTTTGAGTTTGATCTGATATTTCAATTGAAATTCAGGGCTGATTCTGGCACGGGGGATTCCACTGCAATGACTATTGAATTTCTCCGGGCTCGATTATTGTCTGAAAGGTCCGTATCAAGAACTGCCAGACAAAGAGCTGATGAACTAGGAAAAAGGGTATGTTCTGATTCAAATGTTTATGTTGTATAACTATCTATAGACTGACTACATACCATTACCAGAATAAAGACCCTTTTGGTGCCTTATCTATTCATGATCCCTTTGCTTTTGCCTTCAAATGCAGCCTCTTTAGCCCCTAAATCATTACAATTGAGCACATTTACGTTTTGATGCAATTCATAATTTTTGGTGCATGAAATTTAGCTCAATTATAATTTTTCCTTCAAAATTCTACACGATTAGCCCTTGACTTATTACTATTGGGCTCATTTCACATTTTGAAGCGAGATATATTTTTTGGTGCATTATATTTAGCTCGATTTTGATATTTACCGCAATTTAGAAGTGTAAATATAACGGCATTTTACTTTTCTTTGCCAATTTTAAAGTAATTGGCTGAAATGTTATTGGTTTGGGTTGAGAGGGCCAAATCAAAAGGTGAGGGGTATAAGGACAACCAGTGGATAGGTTAGGGGCCAAAAGGGCTTTTATCCATCTATCTGTCCATGTATCTACTTACTCTCTGATACTCTTGTTATGGTTTGATTTGTTTGAGTTAGGTATCTGAGTTAGAGGAACAACTAAGGATTGTTTCTCTTCAAAGAATGAAGGCTGAAAAGGCAACAGAAGCAGTTCTTGCTATTCTCGAGGGTAATGGGATTAGTGATGTCTCTGAGACCTATGATTCGTCCTCTGATCAGAATCCACCTCATGAATCCAAACAAGATACTTTCATTAATTCAAAAGTGAGAAACGAGTCAGAAGAATTTTCAGGTTCAGACATTGATTTTTCCCCGATTCTTGGAAAAAGCTTGTCTTGGAATGGCTGCAAAGAGACTTCGCATTCTCTTGAAAGATACAAACAATCTTCTTTCAGAAGACGAAGTACTTCTGCTTCAGTTGCTTCCTCCTCAAAAAACCAACCTGGAAAGTCATGCCGCAAGATAAGATACAAAGAATCCCGGTTTGTTCACAAATCCATCAGTTTTGTAGAATTTAAAAATTATTCAGGGTGTTTTTGGAAACCCAAATTTTGAAGGAATTCGATTGAATTCTTTTCATTTTACAAACAAAGTTACGAACCTAATAATTAAAATGAAATGAATTTAATTGAATTCCTTCATATATTAGGTTTCCAAACACACCCTCTTAATGAAAATTTCATTCTCAAGCTATGCAAAATGGTGTTTCTTGTAGTATTGTCATGACATCTACTTTAATCTTGTTAAATTTTGCTTATATTTCTGAAACCAACATTTACATGGTTGGTTATTTTAATTCTCAAGCTTAGGTATTCATAATTGAGATGCTATTGCATGAATGTAAATTTGCGCATACCCTTTTGATTCCATAACTTGAAAAGATTTACCAAAAAAGTGAAAGTTCACTAGTCATCAAAATCACCATTTTCCAAATTGGATGATGGGTGTAGTATATTAAGTGTACAACTTGTCGTTTGTGGTTAAGTTAACTCATGTAAGGATATAGCTCATGGTTTGTCCAAACATGTGAAATTCATGTGCCAACATGTGTCACTTAGGACTGATTTAACAAAAAAGCGTAGTTGAAGGATCAAATTGATACCAAAAGTTGAATTTGGAGAAATCTAGGCATACTGAACTCTTATGAAGAAATTTCATAGTAGCTGTATTTTACTGCAAGTATAAGGGATATGTAGATTCATAATAATTTTTATAATGTCAGGTCTATAGCCGAGGAGCTCAAAGCCAATGCTGTCAAAGATAATTCCCTTGATGTTGAAGTTGATAAAAAGTTAGAAAATGATCAAAATGACAAGTATAATGGATATGAAGGAGGTAAGGGAATGGAAGAGGCACTTGAACATCAGGCTCAACTCATTGGCCAATATGAAGCAATGGAAAAAGCTCAAAGAGATTGGGAAGAAAAATTCAGAGAAAATAACAATAGTACGCCGGTAAAGTTGATACAACTTATATATCCTAGTTTTCATATTGGACATTTACTGCATAATGCCACTTTAAGAATATGGTTTGGCATTGCCCTTCTAAGTAGAAGCACTCAATTAGTTATAGATGAATTTTCCTTGCCACTAATTAGTGGCAGATTAGATTAAGCTTGGTTTTCCTCTAGTATAATATGCGACTGTTCAGATAAACATTGAATCTGGTCGTTCTGACTTGACTTATTAAGAAATGTGCCTGAAGATGAGTGTTCAACTTCAATTTGGTTGTTCAAGTTAGACAAAATTTACCATTAATCAAATGCTGTCATGTATAACTTTTTGATCAAAAAAGCCAAGTTACTGATCAAATTGATGCTCAAGCTCATGTTGATGTTGAGACAACTGGGTTCTAGTCAAGTTGCAGGGCCAAAAAAAATGTCACTTTATCTGGAAAAACCCATATGATTTGAGTTTGGAGTGAAAAATTGGATTTCAGAAGTTTGTAGTACCATAGGCATCCGTCAGAACTAATGCTAGAGTTTCTAACTGGTAATAGCTGTAGCGGATATGGATTATCTGAATTTACAAATTGGTAAAGTTGTAAATTTTGGTCAATCTCAATAGTTCATTAAGGTTAGATTGCATTGTGGACCCCACAAAAAACTTAAAAAAATCTCAACCATTAAAACTCAATAAATGATTAAGATTAACCAACTTTACCAACTTTACCAACTTGTAAATATAGAGAATCCAAATCCATAGCTTATGTTTATCTTGTGCTTTAAAGTAAAAGCAACCATCTATGGCATACTGGTCGAGATTAGTCCTATATGCTAAAAGTACCTGTATTGTTGGAGTATTGTGATCTTGTTCTGTTAAGTTGATTTTTTCCCTCTTATTGTACTGCTTATCTTTTAAAATTGTTGACATTTCAGTGTTTTTTCTGGCGATGATTTCAGGATTCTTGTGATCCTGGGAATCGTTCAGATGTTACAGAGGAAACGTTTGAGATCAAAGCATCAATTCAAAACCCAGCTATAATAACTGACAGCCAAACTCATGATACGGGATTGAAATTTGCTGATGCATCGAAAATTCCAGGTAGCAGCACTATATCATCTTCACAGAATGACGTGGCATACTCAGCGGAAAGAGAAGGCAGTGGCATGGCTGTTTTAGAATCCTCAAACCGAGACTTTGCCTTCCCAATGGCCAACGGGATGCAAAAGGAACCCAGCATTCCATCAAATAGTAATGGGAGTTTCCGGAAAGAAGAAACTTCTATAAATGGAAGTAATTCAACTGCACCACACAGAAGTTCACAAGGGTTGGGCGGTGTGCTTGATGCTTTAAATGATGCAAAGAAATCATTGCAACAAAGAATCGATAAGTTGCCCTTTACTACCACATATATTGGGAAGCAAATCCAACCGTTGGATCGTGCTAGGATTTCGAGTGATGAAATACGGATCCCTGTTGGATGTGTCGGGCTTTTCCGACTACCAACCAACTTTTCATCTGAAGGGCACTTTCCGAATTCAAATGCTCAGTTACGTTTAGGAGCTCAATCAGTTGCAATTGGTCAATTGGATTCAAGCCCTTACAGGGAAAACTGGTCAATCATGGCTGGTGAGGATCAGTTCCCGAGAAATGGTTCAAGAATTCCGAACAAGAAGTCGTACTTGGAAACGGGTTTGCCTTCTTCAAGTAAATTCAGTTATCCGAATTTTCCGATAAATACGACTTATCCTGAGATGATGCCCCGGATGGGTGGTCCAGAAGTGTCAACTAGTAACTTCGGTACGCCCAGTCAGAGTCAGTTGTCGTTTTTGGATGATAAAATTAGACGGAGTATGTATTGATGGTAGATGAATGTTAGCATTTGAGTATTTTTTGTGTTTGTATGATTGATTTACCACTACTGTAAAGAGATGTAGATGTGTTGTATCAGTTTCGTTCTGCTAATGACCTGTATTGTAGTTGAATTGTATTACTCCAATTCTGCTTAGTAATTTGAATTACTCTTAGATATTAATGTTTCTTCGTTTCGGTTCCGGAGACCGAAATTCTCGAAACTAATATTACACGCATTATTTTCATGGTTGTTATAACCAAGAAAATTGCAGAATGGGTGTTATGTTATTGTTTTAGCAAGGTATACATTTATACAATAGAATAGAGATGAACACGGAAAGATCTGAATTCAAATAAAGTTATCTCACTAAAATTGCGCTTCAGTGATTCTATGACTGTATATTCTATCATTTCTAATGCATATCCCTCTCAAGTTGAATCATAGATGTTAATCATGCCCAACTTGGTGCATTGGTGCATATGTAATTGATCCGACTGGCAAGGCTTTAGGGATTCGTCAGCTAGCTTACTTCCAGTTCTGACATGTTGCGTTGAAATTGTGCTTTCTTCTACCTTTTCTTGAGTGAAGTGACAATTAACTTCAATATGCTTGGTACGTTCATGATGTACAAGGTTATTGGCAATGTACATGGCTGCTTCATTATCACGCCACAACCTCATTGGTTTTGTTTGAACAAACCCAATTTCTTCAAACAAGCTAGCAACTTGATTGTGACATATCCATGTATTTAGATTTTGCACTTTAACATGATACCATTGTTTGTTTCTTACTTGTCGGATTGGAAGATGTTCAAAAGACGTTATTGCAAGAACTGTCCTCAGTAGCAATATACTGCATGCGAAGCAAATTAAGAAGTTATTAGGTCTTAAGCAGCATCAAAATCTAGACTTGAATCAGAAGCATAATTCTGCGTCAGAAGCTACAAGGACGAGAAGATGCATCAGTATGAAGATTCCTCAGTGGCTAGAAGACTATCTCAGAGGGAAGTATTCTTTGAGTTAACGATTCTTATGGACAAATTAAATACGTGAAATTTATTATAAATGTTTGAGCAGCAATCCCAAGATATCACGTGAGTCAACATTGCCATGCCTTTGCATTTAATTCTGCGACGCTAAAAGTTGCAATACTTGAAAAGGATCAATTGATGTTGACAGTAAGGAGACAAATGTACTTTTTCTCCCCTACAGCGACAACAAGTAATGGTGGGACCTCTTTGGTAACTAATTCATATCAAGGCCAAATCACGACCACTATACAAAGTATAAACAAATCAAATCGTCCTTATCAATGAGATAATCTTGTACTTAGTCCCTTTAGAGTTAACAGCTTGATTTTAGAGTGACAACATGAAGATTTTAGCAATAGTCCAAGATTAACGAGAATATGTCAAGCCTATATAGAGGGAGAAAGTTCCAGCAAAGGAATGCTATGAAATATATTTTTAATTCTCAAGAGAAATCAAGCTATCTTCTAATCGCTACAAAAAGCTTCACTTACAATCACTTAAAAAACTTTATTAATTCACATCTGTTTGTGAAAAAATCTTACTAAAACAAAGTTCAAAAGCTCTAAAAACGTTTTTATTCCATCTAGTAAACACTATCTTAGTTGCTAAGTTAATGTGGGGGAGCTTAGACATTAGTGAGGATGGTACTCATAGTGTCAGAATAACTTAGAGCCTAGATATAGCTAGGACGATACTCTTGTATTTGTAAAGCTCAGATGATACTTCAATGTGTAATCAACCTTGTAGTGGTTTGTCTCTCCACCAAAAGGAGATTCCATAGCGAATTAAAGCTTGGACAGTAATTCTGAGGACTGGATTAGACAGAGGCTAAACCACTCCTTGTTTGCGATCTCTTTCTTTATTAATTGATTGTTGCATTCTTAAACTTGAAAATTAACTAATCATCTGAAAAAAAAAGACTACTACAGAGGACAGAATATGAGGAAAACTATAAATTTGTTTTACTCAGAAATTGCATTAAAGACTATTTTCTCTAGAACCTTCGTGGATAGTGAAAAAATAAAAAAAGAGTCATTCACCCCTTTGATTTGTTTATCACCCTAACTAGGTCTAACAAGTAGTATCAAAGAAGTACTCATCAAAAGATCTAACATATCTAGAGTTAAATAACACTTAAGCATGGGTGAAAACTACTTTAAACACCTCCCTGGAAACCAGTCCACACAGATTCTCCCAAAGGGGCTGTCTATTTCTAGACCTCCCTTATTCTATGAAACGAATTACACATTCTGGAAGAACACAATGAAAAACTTAATTCAATCTCAAGATATTTATGCTTGGTAAACTATATATAGTTAATGAACCATATGTGCCCATTGTGATTAGGTAATTACTTCCAAACTTGAAAATCAATACAATGATTATGATATGAAGAAGCTGCAGAGCAATGCTACTGCAATTAGCTTTCTACATTATGCCTTAGATGCTGCAGGTTGTGAGAGTTCTCAGAAGATCTGGAAAAAGCTAAAAGTCACTTATGAAGGAACTGACAAAGTCAAAGAGTCTAAGATCAACCAAAACATGCGTCATTATGAACTATTTGAGATGGAGGAAAATGAATCATTCTCTAGCATAAATGTTAGATTCACCAACATCATAAATGAGTTGAAGAGATTGGTGAAAGTGTTCTTTGAGGAAGAGCAACTCAAAAAGATAGTCAGAAGCCTCACCAAAGACTGACATGCTAAGAAGACAATTGTTAAAGAAGCTCAAGTTCTGAAAACTTACAAATATGATGAACTGATTGGATCTTTGATCACTCATGAAATTTTCATGCAAATTTTCCAGAAGAAAGACAAAGTCAAAGCTGATGGAAAAAAGACCATTATTCTCAAGGTTGACTCAGATGAAGAAACCTTTGATGATGATGATGAACAAATGGTCATGTTAACTAGAAAATTCAGGAAGTTCATGAAAAAAGGAGGAAATTATCCTAAAAAATTTCATAAGAAATGTAGCTATCCTTAAAAGTAAGAATACCGTAAGAAAGAACTCTCTAAGGGAAAGTTCACAACATCTGAGGATAAATCAAAGGAGGATCACACAGAGAATCTCACATGCTTTGAATGTCACCAAAAAGGCCACATTAAGTCTAATTGTCCTAAGTTAAAGAAGAAGAAAGGAAAGAAAGCTATAGTTGTTACATGGAGTAATAGTGAAGAAGAAGCATCTCATGATTCATCCAACATTGATGAAGAGATAGCTCAAATCTGTTTCATGGCCATAGATGAAATGACACTCTATTATTGAATTAGAAGGAGAGATAGAAAGAATTTCATCATCCTCAAAGCAAGCTCAAACCAAATTAGAACAAAATGAAGAGGTAAACTCTAATTTAAAAGGTCTAATGAAGTTATGTAGGTTTCGATGAACATGTACAAGATGGTTTATAAGAATAGAAAGCATATGAAAGTCCTTGAAGAAGATCTAGAAAAATTTGTTATGAATGATAAAACAATCATCACTACTGTGAATGCATTACATAAAATATAGATTGAGCATTTAACAGACATTGAAAAACATAAGAAGGAGCTAGTGTTAGTAAGAGTAAATGTTGTAGAACTCAACAGAATAGTAATAATGTTCATTGAAGGTCATCTATCTAGGAAGATCACTCTTCCAAAAACCATTTGATCTTAGAGGAAAAATCATACTCAAAGGACCAATTATCCTCAAAAGTAATCTCAAGGGAAGCCACAACCTTAGAGGCAAAATTAAATGTGAAATCTAAAGCAATCAAAGATGACTAACCACTCATATGACGCTAACACTTCTCAAACAAGGGTTAACCCTTCCAGATTCAACCAACCTCTAAGATAAAATCCAAATGTCCCAAGAAGAAGACAAGCTCCACAAAAGCATAAGGTTCTAGAATCATTTGACAGTTGTCTGCCTCTTGGCCAATCCAGATAACAAAAGTGTGAGCACAAATTTTAACAACCCCAAAAGTCAATGATTAAAGATTATCATTTTGTATTTTATTTAGCCCAATATTTGAGGTTCAAATTAAATAACTTGAATTTTCCTTCCAAACATACATAAATCGCGTCGAAACCCTCAAAATTGATAAAAACCACAAAGCTATCAATGATTAGGATAGGCATCTACCGGGATTAATTGATCCTAGTACTGCCTTCGAGATTCCTCTACCAAAATCGAATTTTAGCTACGGGAATCACTTAAATTCCCCTTTAGTTTGGTTAACTTAAAGCCATTTTTTCATGTTCTAAATCACCACAAAAGGTTACGGGATCATGAAATCGGTATCGTAATCAATCTAAATAAATAAAAGATTTTATTCATTTCCTTTTTCCAGATGATTGATTTTTACACAAAATAAAATCAATCTACATCGAAAAAACTTGATTTGTTTCCTTTTTTCGAAGTGATTGGTTTTCATTAAAACCATACCCATTTTCTCTATAAATACGATTCAAATCTCTGTATTTCGAATCAAACTTTTAATTGAGAAATTCTTAAGTTCTAAAAAGCTTAAAGCTAAAGTCCTTCCCAAATGTGCGAGAAGTTTTAAACAAACAAAGGAATCTTTTGATTAGTCTATTTGTTCATTACCCATTTTTGTTTGGTTTTAACCTGATCCTAAACACCCACTCATTACTTCCTCGAAGGTGAATCCAGGCTACTTGACATTGGATCTAACATAATGGTGGATCCTAAACAAAAAGGTAAAAAACAATATGAGACTTTGTATTTTTATTTTTTTTTCATTTTTTTCATTTTTTCTCGATTTGGTAAGTCAAGGGGGAGTAGACCCGTTTTTGTTAAAACTTAAGGGGTTGCGTGTCGCTTCTGGGTAAATCTTCTAAACCCCATATTTATTTATTTTATATTTATACATGTTTAAAAGTGTTAAAAAATTGATTAAGCATGTGAACTTGGCTAAAAATTGGGTGAAAAACAACCGAAAATTGAAAATTTCCAAGAAAATGATGTTAGGGGGGAATTTGCCTGCGAACCCAGTAGAGAAGAACCGAATCCAATATCGGGTTCGGTGATTGGGGTACCAAATTTATGATTGCTCCACCGGATTTAAGGGCAGAATACCTCATTTTTACTTATTTTCTCCGTTTAATCCATGTTTTGCAACTTTGCTTGAACCAATTTCGGTTCTAACCCACTGTAAGTACCTTGTATGAAATCTTGGTTGAGTAGTTGAGTGTAAACACTTGTATTATGCCATGATGTTGAGCTTAGCTAAGATTAGGCTTAAAATAACATCCTTATTCTCATCATCATTTTTTTCTTAATGAATATTAAGTAATATGAATGAGTTAAATATTGGTATAACATTAGTTTGTAATAAGAAATTAACTTAAACAATGAAGTAGGTAACTTTGTTCTAACCCAAATCTCCAAATTTAAGGTATAGGATTGTTCCTGAAAATGATGCTATACTAGAATTTTCTTGTAAGAGCCGATTCAGGTGGCGACTTTGTGTCTCTTTATTCAAGAATTTAGGTTCCTAAATCTTTTAAATTATTCTAGAATTAGCTTAACCATTATTTGGAATTATTTTAACCTAAAGAAATCCTTGATACATCTCGAAAAGTAGTGATATATCTCGTAAGATGAAATACATCCCAAAAAGTAGCATAAGTCCCGAAAAATTGATAAAACTCGACCCAATTGGTAAAGGCCCATCTGAAATGTCATCCCCTCACAATGGTAACTCTTTTTATAAACTTAAATTCCAAAGTTTAAAAGATTTGACAAAGTACACAAAATTTTTTAAGTTAATTTTATCCAATATCTTTTATTTAATGCATCATATTCGTTTATAGTAAATAGAGTTTTGCATTTAGGACATGATTCCCCATTTGAGCCAGCCTATTCAGTAAGCATCACTTAAACCCTTTACGGGGTTTAAGGGTGCCCAATAAATAGTTACTCACAACTATATCATACGCTCGATACCCTTCACAGGGTCTTAGGTATATCGTAGTGTTGTGGGAACCATCTACATCAGCAACCTAATGTTCAGCCTACATAGAGTAAGCCATAGCACTCATTTTTCCATAGGATTGCCCCAAATTTCACAAATTAATAATTTAGGTCGCACTTTGTATTACCTTACGGATGTCAAAGTTTTTAGAGCCAAGCCTAGTTTTTGAAACTTTACCCAATGAACACGTTTGAGAAATAAGGAGGTTTGAGGGCTAAGGTTGGAAGAATCAGCCCTTGTTGGCAATGTTTTGATATAAATTGTATAATATGTGTTGCCATGCTATGTGATACATGTTGCCATGCTACGTGCTACATGATACATGATTTATTATGACTTGTTATATGATTTATATGGTGCGAGTCGCATGTACTAACCACACATCTTTGTGTAGACACAAGCACACACATTGAGTCTCATATTTTATATTTACGCAATTTTTACACCTTTATTGAAATATCCATGGAACATCTCGACCTCATTTATACCATGTTTATATTTAACATTCATACCATGTATATTTTTCATATTATGTCATGCGCAATTTAGATTATGCCACGTCATCACTTTGACTTTGCCATGCGTAGTTCAAGTTATACAATGTCATCACTTTGACCTTTCCATGCATAGTTTAAGTTATACCATATCATCATTTTGACCTTTCCATGTGTAGTTTAAATAATGCCACATCATAACTTTGAGCTTTCCATGCATAGTTAAACTATGCCATGTCATCACTTTGACCTTGCCATGCATAGTTTAATTTTGCCATGTCATCACTTTGACCTTGCCATGCGTAGTTGAAATCATACATTTCATCATGTTTACCTAGCCATGCATAGTTTAAGTTATGTCACGTTATCACTTTGACATTGCCATGCGTGGTTTAGAATATATCATGTCATCACTTTAAATTTGCCATGTTACAGGTGTGGTTACTAGAGAAGCTGACTCTGGTGAATGAGCCTGTTTATAATCTGATGCGTTATCATATGCGTAGCTTCAGGGGAGGGGATTCAGAGTAACTTATGACGATCGCTATATTGTCACTATTTGGACTCAACATTTGTAGAAGTCATCGAGTATCAGAATACTTGGACTTGCCCTTGGTTGAAGTTCATTGAGGTGATGGTAAACTTAGAGTACCGCGAGCTCTCTTTGTTGGGTATGAACATGATTAATTTCTACTCTCTATCTCGTCTAAGCAGGCATTATAATGGGTTTTAGCACATTCCGCATTCCATATATGAGGGGAACAATGTTGAGTACCCTATAGACACTCCAGCTCAATTTGAGGAGCAATGAATGCATCACAACTCCTTGGTACTGTTGGATTATGATGTGGTGGGGCATGTGGCTTCAGAAACTCCTTATTTAGAGTAGCTTTTGATCTTGCGAGCCTTGCTTACCTGAGAGGAGCGTCATCGTGTGACAATCACATGGTTGAGTGGGAGTGCACTAGAAAGTTTCTTGGAGGATTATGACGCATAGACCTCTTATTTGACATGTTTTCTTAGATTTGGATTTTTTACATGGATTTGAATTTTTTTTTCTCTTTTTATTTGAACAATGGCATTCACATTGGCATTGAATTTAACCTATTTGCTTATTGAAATAATCTTATTCATGACATTCAATGCAAGCATAAAAAGCAAGAAACGTAGATATAGCATAAGCAATACTTTATTGATGAAATACAACTTGACTACAATTGTTTAATAAAGATTTCCAACAAGTAACTCCCATTGTCGACTAGCCTATATAGGTTTTTTAATCAACTCTAACTAATTTTCACTCGTTGCTCTAACTTTTTCATTGATGGCCCTTTTGAGTTGTCAATTCATTGAGCATGAATATAACCTAATTTTTGCATGGCATCAACAAAGAGGTTGTTAATCCAACGGGTGATTTGAATATTTATTTTTGTGTTTCCATATAGTTCTTTCGATTTAGATGTGATAGTGCTTTAGCATGTCCTAGTTCACTGGGTTTACAAACTCATTTTCGTCGAGGTCCATGATTCTTACAACTCTTATGGGTGGATGACGTTTCGGACGGGCCTTTACCAAGCGGGTCAGTTTTCATAGATTGTTCAAGACGTATGCTACTTTTGGGACATATTTAACAGTTCGGGACATATTGCTACTTTTCGAGATATGCCGAGGATTTCTTTCCATCAAAATCATCCCAAATAAGGGTCAAGCTACTTTTTGAATAATTTAAAATATCCTAAATTCTTAAATAAAGACAAGGAATCGCCACCTAGATTAGCTCTTTTAGGAAGATTCTGGTATATCATTATTTCTAAGGATAATTTTATACCTTAAATTTACAGATTCGGGGTTCGGATGAAGATACTTACTTTATTGCACAAGTTAATTTCTTGTTACAAACCAAGGTTATACCAATATTTGATATTTAAAGTATTGCCTAAGATTCATTAAGAAACATGAAGATGGGAAGAAAAATGTTATTTTAAGTTTAATCTTAGCTAAGCTAACACAACATCATGGAATAAAACAAGTTTACACTCAACTACTCATCTAAGGTTTCGTATAAGGTACTTACAGTGGGTTAGATCCGAAATCATTTTAAGCAAAGATGCAAAACAGAGGTTAAACGGAAAAAATAGGCAAAATGGGAAATTTAACCTTTAAATCCTATAGACATGTTATGATCCTGGTAGCGGAATTAGTGAACGCGATACCGTGTTTTGACCTTGCTCTACCGAGTTCGCGGGCAGAATGCCCCCCAAATAGCATTTTCGGTGCAATTTTTAGGTTTTGATTATTTTCACCCAATTTTTAGCCAAGTGTGAGCACGAGATTTTGTACCAGCTCAAGCATTCAATGATGACGGCTTCTCGGGATTTTTATCCTCGAATCACACAATTTTCGATTATCTGAAGATCTCTGAATGGGAATGTTCCTCGTTGCCGAATTGTGTTAAGGGCTTTAATTTTTTTTGAAAAATAAAGGTTTTGGTAAAATTTATAAAATAAATAAATTTAAAAATGAAGATATAAAATAATAAAAATATTAAAAAATTGGACCGAACTGGGCTCACCAAACGGGCGAACCCACGGCTCACTGGCCAGTTACCCTCGCTGGAAATTCCAGCGATGGTGTTGGAATTTCCAGCAACTTGCTGGAAATTCTAGCAGGCTCGTTGGAATTTTCTAGCAAGCCCGACCAAAGCCCTATATATATCGGGACTTTTTTGGATTGAAGGGAGCTCGAAATTTTCAGAGAAAAATTCTATTTTCATGAGAAACAACTACAAATATATTTTCTTTCAAATTTTCTTGGATAATTCGGATCCAAAACACGTTTGTATTCCGAAATTTTGGTTTTCAAATCAACTTTCTTTCATCTATTTCTTTTTCAAAAATCCTCAGATATTCTCGGGTCTAAAACAAATTTAGAACCTGAGTCTGATTATCTTTTGGATAAATAAACACTTATTTTCCATTCAAATCACAACTTAAATCAAAACGAATGAGGAGCACTCCCGGGGATCATACGAATACGCCACGTTGAAAGGGTAAGCCTCTGAGGTCCTATAACTGCGAATGTTGTACTCATCATCCGTTGCTTCTTCTTTCCATTTTATATGTGGACCTAGGAATTATTTTCTTTATTATTATTGTAAATGTTGTAATTTTCTTTCTTCATCTGTAATTTCTTTATTAATGGAAATACATGCTAGAATACCCCTACAAAGGAAGTAAAAATGTATTCCCTGATATCAGCCCCCACTATTTTACCATGCGAGCAATTTCATTAATTAAAACAAGCAACCAACATGTTAATAAAATGAATCATTTTATTTCCAATAATAAATCCATTATCACGATTTTTCAATAGGCTACATATAAGCCTCGCCAAAACCAAAATCAAGTATATGTGCAATATTGTAATATACCCTGTTTTAACCTTTGTGGATGCAGGTAGATTAAGATTAAATGTATGCCTAGGATATTATTTTCCTCCGGGTATCACATTTTAATTATTTTTGGGAAATGTAATTAATAGATTAGGCTATGGTTGCATCCCCCTAGATTTTGTAATTTTTATTCTTCACTTTTTCGCATTTACTTTTCGCATTTATTTACTGCTTTGTGTATGAATTTGCTACTTTCCGCACATACGTGAATCATGCATAATAACTCAAAAAAGACGTAAGTGCGAACATGCACAATTAAGAAATACGGTTTTCTATAAATGTAATATAGTTTGATCACATAAGAAATAAGCAACTTATCCCGGACCTGAATATCTGTGTCTTAATGGGTCATCCCCCGGACGTTAAGCCTCACAAGACACTAATTCCTGGAAAGAACTAATCTAGGTGGCGACTCCACACTAAGAAATGGCGAATTCGGGTTTGACCAATCTAAAAATGTTACCGCTTTCTCTACCAAACCTTTTCCGGGTCCCCAACCCAGTACCTTTTTAATCACCCCGATGGACCGCGCCTCTCATCCTCGTGTGCTCTTGGCCCATCGCTCCGTGTCATCCATTCACACCAAGTTTACATGTTTAATAAATTTTTAAGACTTTCAAACATGTATAAATATAAATAAATGGATAAGGGGTTTAGAAGACTTACTCGGAAGTGACATGCAACCCCTTAATCTTTAAAAACGCGGTTGTACTCCTCTTTGACTTACCAGATCAATAAAAATGAAAAGGAATTGAAATAAAACATGAAGTCTCATATTAGGTTTATACCTTTTTGTTTAGGATCCGTTGTTATATTATATCAACCGTCAAATAGCATTGATTTGCCTTTGAGGAAGTAAACTGGCTGGTGTTTGGAATTTGGTTAAAACCAAACAAGAATCAATAATGAATAAATAAACAAGTCGATTTATTCCTTTATTTGTTCAAAAATTCTCACAAGTTTGGGAAATAATTTCAGCTTTTGCTTTTTAGAACTTAAGAATTTCTATATCAAAAGTTTGACTTGAAAAATATATAGATTTGAGTCGTATTTATAGAGGAAATGAGTACGATTTGGGTAAAAGATCAAGCACCCATAATAAGGATTCAAATAAAGTCTTTTTCTGATTTAGGTTGATTTTGTTTTGGGTAAAATATTAGTCACCCAGTAAAAAGGAAATAATTCAAATCTTTTTTGATTTAGATCGATTACGGTACCGATTTCGTGGTCCCGTTACATTTTCGATGATTTAGAACATGAAAAAATGGTTTTAATTCAGTCAACTAAAGGGGAATTAAGTGAATTCGGTTGCTGGAATTTCGATTCAAGTACCGGTATCACAAAGGCGATACCGAGATCAATTGAACTCGGTAGCCTACCTACCCTAATCATTGTTAGCTCTACAATTTTGATTTTTGAGGTTTTTGGCAAAATTTTTGGTAGGTTTCAAAGGAAAATTTGAGCAATTGACTTTGAACCTAAAATATTCAACTAAATAAAGTACAAAATGACAATCTTTCATCAATGACTTTTGGGGTTGTGATAATCTATGCTCATAGTTTTCCCATCATAGTTCGTAATAGACAAAAATCTTTTATGATCATGCGATAAAGAGCGCGACAAGAGTAAGAGACCAAACTTGAGTTGGAGGCCTGCTTGAAGGAATATGGTCATTCCTTGATCTATTTCATTAGGAAATAAAACAAAATTTCCCCTTCAATCAAGAATGATCATATGGTGGTGAACTTTAGATTCCTTTTCTCGACATCCATGGCATGCGGGTGTGCTTGCTCATTTATAAGATTAAACATGCATGTGGAATTTGAAACTGAATAGGTGAGGATGTTAGTGAAAGAGATTTGAATCTTATGATGTAACCCACCAGAAAGTGGTTCATAAGAGGAACTCACACTTTCGTGAAATAAGCTACCATTGGGTAGTTCACAAAAGAAATTCATGTTTTTGCAAGCTACCATTGGGTAGTCCATGAAAATAAATTGGGATTTTGTAAGCTATAATAAGGTAATTCATAAGAGAAATTGAGGCTTTGTTAGCTACCATGGGGTGGTTCACAAGAGAAATTGAGGCTTTGTTAGCTACCATATGGTAATTCAAAAGAGAAATTGAGGTTTTGTTAGCTACCATAGGGTAGTTCGTAAGAGAAACTGAAGCTTTGTTAGCTACAATAGGGTAGTTCACAATACAAATTGGTGTTTCATAAGCTACTGTAAGACCTAGTAAGGTGTAAAATAGGTCAGAGGGGGGAGTGAATGACTCTTTTTCGAGATCACTATTAACTTCAGAAGGTTGCTTCTAAAGTATCTTCTGAGTAAGTATTCTTTACTCAGAATTTCCTTTTTATGCTCAAGTGTTATTAGATGCGGAATTAATATAACACAAAAATAAAAGAGCAGAATAAGGAAAGTGCAAACAAAGATTTTGTCCTGGTTCAGCCTCTGCCTAATCTAGTCCTTGGAAACTCCCATCCAAGATTTAATCCACTATTAACTCTTCTTCTGGTGAAGAGAAAACCCTTTACAATGCTTTGAATGAAGTACCCTCCAACAGTCTTTACTGAGCTATACCAATACAGAAGTACCGTTCTTCTATATCTGAGGCTTTGAGCTTCGTCTCTCTTAAGTAACTTCCTTATGAGATTACCTAGCTCCCTCACACTAACTTACCCTCATCTTAGTGTTATTTACAACATTTTATAAGAAAGTGATTTATATGAACTTCTAAACTTTGTTTCAGTTAGTTCAAATACAAACGGATGAGATTTGAATGTTTGCTATGAGAAGGTTGTAAGCAGATTGAGAATTGGTTCACTCTTGAATACTTTTGTTAAGATTCGTCAACCTTCTCCAATGGTGGAAATCATCCTTTTATAGAGGGAGAGAATGTTTCCATTGATATTTAGACCGTTGCTAGGAATTCTACCATTGTCTCCCAATATTATTTCCGTTAAATAATCTGTTAGAGTAGCTTATCCAACTCTGATCCGCACCATGCTATATCAGGTTGATTTGAAGGGTCCACTTTGTACTGCAGATACGTATCAGAATACCAGGTGAGATTTGTTCTTAATTTTGCAACAACTTTTATCTTGTAGTTGACTGAAGAACAGAGCGCGCGATGGCATTAAATGCAAAGTCAGCTTTCTTGACTTTTAGCATCGAAAGTTTAAGTTGACCTTTTGCAATCCTCAAAAGGGCTTTTTAACGTTCTGAGTCTTGAGTGATCTTCTAAGATATTTTCAATAGCTTCTGGGCATCCATAGATTTGCGGACGAATCCTTGTGCTTCTAAGGTGACTTCCTTCTGAACTTTGCTTCTGAACTCAAAACTTACAAAACTAAATTATCTTCAGAATCCAACAATCTCCCTCATTTTGTTGGTTCTGAGTGAAGTCAAGCACAGTATGCACTTACTCCCTCATACTCCTTCATAGTATAATGCTTAAGTTCAGAGTTTAAGTTTTAAAATTATACAAGGAAGTCATTACAATGAAGATTTGTACTTTTGGAGCAAAAGTAAAAACTTTTATTGATGATGAGTAAAAGTTTTTACAATATAAGTTTTTATAATGAATTCATTTACAAAGGTTTTTCTTTAAGAGCTAAGAATTCATCATTTTGAGTCTCCTCCTGCTGATCTATCTCAATGGCACTGTTTGAAGGTTGATTGGAAGTCATCCGTCTTTCCCAGATCTCCTTGAAGCTGTGCTTGTCTTTCTCCCTCCACTCAGCACCAACAAGTTGAGCAACTATCTTTTGCTCATCAAGCGCAAACTTTTGGATGACATCTTGAACAACCTTTGCATTTGCTTGAAGAGGAGGGACAATCTGCTGAATCAGCCTTGCCGCTTTGCTGGGAACAGAGGGAAATATGCTTTCAAGGATAACTTGGAGAGCCTTCTTATTCCATATCCACTAAGTGTTTAGCCCATTCACCAGATGATGCAGGAACGGAACGATCTCACTTTCATGTGAACAGAGGGAGTGGAGAGATAGGCCACTAAGCTGATTCCTAAACCCATCACTGCTCCTCTGAAGGGCCTCTAAAGTTCTTGCATTCCTTACCACCATAATGTCTCTAGCTTTATTTGTGGTCTTGGTAAGGGAAGTAGCATACTTCTCTAATTGTTCCTCTAACTCATCAACAACCTCATTCTTCTGAGCAAAGGTAGTCTCAGTGATCTTCTTGTGAGTATCTTCAACAGTCTTGAAGATCTCAGACTTCAACTCCCTCTTTGAATCCACAATATCTTTGAGAGTTTCAGCCTTTGAATCATTCATGTGCTTCAGCATCTCAGTAAGACTATTTTGGATCTTCTCCTGCTGCCACACGCAGAAGACATTCTGAGTCCTTAGCGCCTGGATTTCATTTTTTAGCCCCATGGAGTATTCAGTTGATATGCGCTCAATGGCAGTCCCTAGAGTAGAGATTGCTTCTACTATCTACCTCTGGAGTATCTCCTTCACCCCCACTAACTTCATTATGGATTATCATCATACCCTTCTCACCATCTTCCATTTTCCTGTTCAACTTTTCAAACGCTTCTAGGATATCAACGTAATTACTGAGCCTTGTCTCCATGAGAGGTTGCAGATGCTCTGTAATTTCAAAGCGGACTTGTGAGGGAAGGGGAATTGAATTAGATCTTTCCATAATTATCTGTGCCTGCTCAGAGATAAGGGCTACGCTCTTGGCAAGCTGGCGATTAAAGGTGGTGAGTTTGATATCCACTACTGAGTTGTTGAGGCAAAGGGCCATAGTAAGGAGATCATTAAGAGTCTTCCCTATGTGATGAAGGGAGTTGACAGGAACAAAGGTGCTAGGATTTCCTCCCTTAGCAATGTCACCAATCATCCATCCTCTATTGTCAAGAGACTCATCCCCATAGATCCTTTGTTCTTCAGGTCTGGGGATTAAAGTAAGGCAACTGTCAGGATCCACAAAACCCTTTAAAACAAAGGAGCGCTGTTGTTATTGCTGCTGTTGAGTCTTGGATTTCCCCATGATCTGAACATCATCATCCTCACTCATATCCTCCAGCAGAACTTCATCTCTCTTCTCATCTTCACCATTCTTATCATCCTCCTCCCTTATATACTCTATCCTTATATTGTGTTTGGTAAATACAGAGCGGGCCATGGTAACAAATTCATCAGCAGGATCTGATGCTAACGAATGAACACCCCATTCAACCACTATAGTCCCTTGAGCTGGTTCCTTCTAAAGAGCTGATAGGAATGGGTCTTCCTCTAACACATTCTCTTTCAGCAGAGATTGCTTATCAGTCTCTTCCTCCTTGTCTTCTTTCTTCATCCCCTCAACTTCATCCTTCTTCTCTTCAGTCTTATCCTCCTCAGCAACTTCAGCTTTCTTAGCCTCTACCTCAATCTCCTTTGATATCTTTTGAGTGATAGATATTGCTACTTCAAGAGGATCTATATCAACTATTGGATATCTTCCTGGAGTAGTCAGGAACATTTGTGGAGTCTCAAGATTGGCAGTGAAGAGATGAGATGGATCAAATACAAACTTTTGTTGATCTAGAGGAGGAGATTGTGGCTTTTTCTCCAATAGGAAGTTGGTAGGATTCGCACCTTTGTAGGTACTAGACATGGAGCCACTGGAAGAACCCCTAAGGGTAAGCCAAAATCTACTAAGGTCCCTTCCAAGACCTTTCCATAAACTTCCTCTGAGTCATCTTCCTCTATCTTAGAAGTGCTCTTCTCCTTCATCTTGCTTTTGAACTCTTCTGGAGCAGGTGTCTTCTTCCCTTCTAATAGAGCCCTCTTTTCTGCCTCCGCTATTGCAATCCTTAAGTCTCCAACTATCCCTTTGTGAGGAGCATGAGTAAAGACCTCAATTATACTTTGGTTGTAGGCCTTTATCATGTCATCTCTCTGAGGATCATCCTTTGAGATGACGATTTCGCCATAGGTTTTGGCTTTCTTCTTTTCCTTCTCCACCTCTTCTTCCTTCTCTTCTACAAATTCAGACTCATCCTCACTTGGAATTACCATGTTGGGATCAAATTCTCCCCTCTTCCTCTTAGTCAAGATGCTGATAGGTTAACTGTCCTCTTCATCTTCTGAGCTATTCTCCTTTAAGGGCCTTGGCACATATTGGAATTTATTCATAGAGTATGTAATTCCCTGGGCCTTTCCCTCAGTCACTTCAGCAGGAGTTATTAATACTCCCTTAGCAGCAAGTGCCTTACTTTTGCTGATTCTGCTTCTTTTCACCTTAGGGATTTCTTCCTATTTCAGTACAGGTTCCCTTTACCTCTTGGGGGAGACTTCCTCAACCCCTTTTACTCCTTCTCCCTTCTTAGCAGCCCTCGGCTCTTTCTCCCTTCTTTTCTTCATTATATCCTTCTTTGAGGCCTCCTCCCTATCCCATTTCATTCTATAATCTACCTTCTTGTCAAAGGTCTCCCTCACAATCTCACTACCCATCAGACCTTCTTCCTCTGAGTAGTCTATCACATAATGTTACAATTCTGCTAATTAATCCACCAAGAGTAAACATGTGGTGTAGCATATGTTGCATAATGATCATAGGCCAATTAACCTTCTTCTTCTCCACTAGATGATACAGAATGCAGTGCTCATAGCTAGATACTACATTTGTTGAGTTCATCTTCTGAAGTAGAAGATGAGCCATTATGAATTACCAGTATCTAGGCTCTTGAGGTATATGAGTGCTAATCTTCTCGCAAAACCATCCTTCTGGCATATATGCCTTCTTATCATAGCTGATGGAATCTTCACATCCTCATCTCAAAGCCAGACCTTCATCTTTCATATTCAACAACTTTGCCAGAAAAGCTGGAGTAATGGTGATCTCCTTCCCTTTAACTTCTGTTTTGAGCTCTTCATCACTCACGGTGCACCTTTTTAGATTGTTGTTAAACTTAGAAACTATCTTGGGAAAAGTTGACTCCTTCAGTCTGATCCAAGTTCCAAGTTGATGAAATTCAATCGTTTCTTTATAAGGAGTAGCTTGAAGGAAAGCATTATCTCCTAGAAATCTCTGTGGGATTATGTTTGAGGGATTTGACTTGTATAGAACAGGTTCAAAGGTCTTTGGAGGGATTTTTATGACTACTTGCTCTTTAGAACCAGCTTTTGACGATCTAGTTTTCTTGGGTGCCATCTTTGTGAGTAAGGTTTTGAGAATTAGGGTTCTTGAGAGAAGAGAGGATTTTTCAGAGCATCTGTGATTTTGGTAAAGTATTTAGATGATGAACAGTTTTTACCCTTTTATAGAGGAGGTTTTAGAAGGATAGAAAGGTAAATTGCTGAAAAATAGTTGTAACGGTTTCAGTATTTACCATCCAAGATACTTAGGTAACTGTTAAGTATGTAACTGACGAAAGAATGTGAACAATTTTAACTTAGAGATCCGGCTTAGAATTCGGGTTTTTGAATTTTGAAATATGAAGTAATTTACAGGTTATATCTTCTGAGACATAGCATTGTGTTATCTTCAGAGGATAAACATTTCCTCTGGAACTAGTTACTCTTCTGAGTACTACCATCATCTTTTGAGCAATATTCACACTGGGTTGCTCATGCCTATTTCTCTTCTGAGGAAGGTGAATTGTTCTTTGCTCAGAGGTTTGGTGAAGATGTCAGCTCTTTGGTCTTCTATAGAGATGTATACTAGCTTCACATCCTTTTTGAGAACATGATCTCTTATGAAATGGTGTCTGATGTTGACATGTTTCATTCTGCCATACTGGATTCTTTGATAGATCAATTGCACTTTTATTATCGCAGAGGATCTCGATGCACTTTAACTTGACTCCATAGTCTTCGAGTTGCTGTTTGATCGATAGCGCTTGTGCTACATAGCTTCCCGCAGCCATGTATTCCGCTTCTGTAGTGGATAGTGCTATTGAGGTTTGTTTCTTGCTATACCAGGAAACGATGCAATTTCCAAAAAAGTGAAATCCTCCAGTAGTGCTCTTTCTTTCCAATTGAACTCTTCCATAGTCAGGGTCAGTGAATCCTTTCAATGAGAAATCTTCATTACCTGGATACCATAATCCAGCTTCAATAGTTCCAAGCAAGTATCTGAGGATTCTCTTTACTACACTCAGATGTGATTCTCTGGGATCACTTTAGTATCTTGCGTACTAACAGACTGTATAGTGAATGTCAGGCCTGCTTACAGTAAGATACAGCAGAGAGCCAATCATTCCTCTGAACATCTTCTGATCAACTTTCTTACCTTCTGAGTCTTTGCTGAGTATGGTGTTGGAAGCTATAGTGGTTGAAATTTCCCTTCCATCTTCCATACTAAATTTCTTCAGAATCTCCTTGGTATACTTGGATTGATGTATGAATATTCCATGTGAACTTTGTTTGATTTGGAGACTGAGAAAGAAGGTTAATTCTCCCATCATTGACATCTCAAATTCAAGTTTCATTTGAGAACTAAATTCTTTGCATAACCTTTCATTAGTGGCTCCGAAGATGATGTCATCAACATAAATTTGAACCAGAAGAATATCTTTATTTCTTCTTCTGATGAACAAGGTTGTGTTTGTCTTTCCTCTGAGGTATCCTTTTGAGGTAAGAAAGCTTGTCAATCTTTCATACCATGCTCTGGGAGCTTGCTTTAGACCATATAAGGCTTTCTTCAGCTTGTACAAATGACTAGGAAATTTTGAGTCTTCAAATCCTGGAGTTTGCTGGACATAGACTTCTTCTGAGATGAATCTATTAAGGAAGGTGCTCTTTACATCCATTTGATACAATTTGAATCCCATATGAGATGGAAAGGCACAGAGGATTCTTATTGCTTTAAGTCTAGCTACTGGAGCAAATTTCTTAAAAACTACAACTTAAACACACAACCGTAAATATAAAAAAAATAAAAGAAAACGAAGGTGGACCCGTTTTATTCATCGGAACTTGAATCTGGAGGGCTCGGCGAGATTTCCATATTCTGCATTTTGAAGTATGTATTCAGCTTCCGGTTCAATGAAATGTTGGATTTTGTCAGTTGACGAACATCTTGTTGTATTGTTGCCATGTCGAAGCATGCTTTGTCGACATCTTTTACAAACTTTCCTCTCCAAGTATCATTTGTACTTCCCGAGGCTTGTCTTGAATTACTACTTTCGAATTGAACTTCTTCAACATCTTCTTTGTCAGGTTGGTTCTCTCGAGGAGTAGTTTCTTGCATCTGTCTAAGCTTCCTTACTCTTACTGTATATGGTAGAACATAAACTTTCCTCCTTCTTCTTTAACCAATCCCGCTTTCTTCGTATACACTCCTCCCATAAAATTAAATTTCTTATTTGGATTATATTGGTACGGTAATTGGTTCTTTGCCCCCAAAATTATCCCATAAATTGTATTTTTCCCTCTAACTCTAGCCTTTTTATGTGTAGTCAAACTAGTGATGGACTCCAAAATATACATCAGAAACTTTGGTCGAAACTGCGAAACTACGCACTTCAATATTTCCACGTCTTTTATTAACATATTAGTTGTTTCATGCTGAAAGAAAAGACTTTGAGAAATAAACTTGTGAAGGTAGAGTAGGCTATTACTTCGGATGTTTTTGTTGGATGAGTTATTGACATCGTATCGATCCAATCCCGTTAACTCAGCCCAAACATCCGCTAATTCACAATCTTCATCTTTCTCAATCCCATCAAAATTTTCTCCCAAACCAAACCATTTGATTAAATCCATTATTGTGAATTTATATTCTTCTCCTTCATTCCTGAATTTCTTTTTCAAGATATTCCCATCATCAGCAATAGTAACCAAGAATTCGAGGACCCATTCCTCGATAAAAGGAAACCACATATTCATAAACTTCTCCAATCCATACAGCGAAAAATACTCTTCCACTTCCTCTTGAATCCCAAATCAATAGCAAAAGTAGGATCGTAGAAAATTGTACAGTGAAAATCGAAGTTCTTGATTCTCAAGTATCTTTCAACTTCTTCTTCACTATAGACTGAAAAGGGATAGCCAACTTCATTTTGTCAATTCACCTCTTTGCTCTTCCTCTTTGATGATGTTAGTTTCTTTAGTGCCATTATAATGGAATTCAAGAACATTGAAACACAAATTTGAAAGATAGAAAACTTGTTTTTTCAAAGGATTGAGATTATGAAAAATAGTTTTTGTGAAAACAAGCTAGGAAAAGTGGTTATTTATATAGAAAATAGGGTATTAATTAATTTTCCAATGGATATGTAGGACCCAGTAGGTTGATAAAATAGGTCAGAGGGGGGGTGAATAACTCTTTTTTTAGTTCACTATATTCTTCAGAATGTTACTTCTGAGTAATTCTTCTTTACTCAAAATCCCCTTTTTAGATTTAAGTGTTTTAGTTGCGGAATTTAATTAAACACAAAAATAGAGCAGAGTAAAGAAATATGCAAATAGCGATTTTATCCTAGTTCAGCCTCTACCTAATCCAGTCATTGGAATCTCTTATCCAAGATTTAATTCTAGTGGCTTTTCTTCTGGTGAAAATCAAACCCTTTATAGCTTAGGATTAAAGTTCCTTCCAACAATCTTGCCTATGATGAGCATTACCTATACAGTAGTACCATCCTTCTGTATCTGAGGCTCTGAGCTTCGTCTCTCTTAAGTACCTTCCTTATGAGATTGCCAAGCTCCCTCACACTAACTTACCCTCAGCTTAGTATGATTTACAACAGTTTATAAGTAAATGGATTTTATGAACTTCTGAACTTTTTTTCAATTAGTTCAAGTACAAAAAAAATAAGATTTATGTGTTTGCTGGAAGAAGATTGCAAGTAGATTGAAAATTGATTCACTCTTGAATTCTTTTGTTAAGATTCGGCAACCTTCTTCAATGGCGGAAATCATCCTTTTATAGAGGGAGAGAATGTTTCCGTTGATTTTTGGACCGTTGCTAGGAATTTTGCCATTGTCTCCCAATATTGTTTCCGTTAACAATCTGCTAGAGTAGCTCGTCCAACTCTAATCCGTGCCATGCTGTATCAGGTTGATTTGAGGGGTCCACTTTGTATTACAGATACATATCAGATTAGCAAGTGAGATTTGTTCTTGATTTCGCAACAACTTTTATCTTGTAGTAGACTGAAGAAAAGAGCCCGCGGCGGCATCAAATGCAAAGTCAGCTTTCTTAACTTTTAGCACCAAAAGACTAAATTGACCTTTTGCAGTCCTCGGAAGGGATTTTTGACATTCTAAGTCTTGAGTGATCTTCTAAGATATTGAACACCTCATCTGACTTTAATTGCTTTTGAAGATCCATAGCTCTGCTGACGTGTTCTGTGACTTCTGAGGAAATTAGCTTCTGAACTCAGAACTTACAAAACTAAATTATCTTCAGAGACCAATAATCTCCCTCATTTTGTTGGTTCTGAGTGAAGTCAAGAACAGGTGTACTTACCCCCTCATAGTCTAATGATTAAGTTCAAAGTTTAAGTTTAAAATCATACAAGGAAGTCAATACAACAAAGAGTTGTACTTTTGGAGCAAAAGTAAAAACTTTTTATTGATGAAGAGTACAACTTTTTACAATACAAGTATTTATAATGAATTCATTTACAAAGGATTTTCTGTAAGAGCTAAGAATTCATCTTCTTGAGTCTCCTCCCGCTGATCAATCTCCATGGCGCTGCTTGAAGATTGATTGGAAGTCATCTGTCTTTCCCAGATCTCCTTGAAGTTGTGCTTGTCCTTTTCCCTCCACTCAGTACCAACAAGCTGAGAGACTATCTTCTGGTCATCAAGTGTAAACCTCTGGATGACATCATGAACAGCCTTTGCATTTGCTTGAAGAGGAGGGACGATCTGTTGAATCAGCCTTGAAGCTTTGCTGGGGACAGAGGGAAAGATGCTTTCAAGGATTACTTGGAGAGCCTTTTAATTCTATATCCACTGATTGTTTAGCCCATTCACCAAATGCTTTAGGAATGGAACAATCTCACTATCATGTTAGCAGAAGGAGTGGAGAGATATGCCACCAAGCTGATTACTTAAACCATCAATGCTCTTCATGTCTCTTACTTCAGTAGTGGTCTTGGTAAGGGCAGCAATATACTTCTTTAGCTTATCATCTATATCATCAACTGCCTCATTCTTCTAAGAAAAGTTAGTTTTAGTTATTTACCTGTGAGCATCTTCAACAACCTTCAAGATCTCAGACTTAAGCTCTCTCTTGGAATTCGCAATAGCCTTGAGAGTTTCAGCCTTAGAAGTAGTCATTTACTTTAACATCTCATTAAGACTAGATTGGATTTTCTTCTGCTGCCACAGATAGAAGGCATTCTGAGTCCTGTATGCCTGAATCTCACTCTTCAGCCCCATGGAGAATTCTGTTGAAGTGTGCTCAATGGCAGTCCCCAGAGTAGATATGACATCAGCTATCTACCTTTGGAGAGCCTCTTTCACCCCGCTGACTTCATCATGGATTATCTTCAAACCCTTTTCACCAATAACCATTAATCTGTTTAGCTTTTCTAGAGAATCTAGGATGTCCATGTAATTGCTGAGCCTGGTCTCCATAAGTGGCTGCAAATTTTGAATAAGTTTAGAGCAAATTTAGCTTGGAAAAGGAATCTTATCTGCTCTTTCCATTATTATCTGAGCTTACTCAGAGATGAGAGCTATGCTCTGGGTAAGTTGGCGATTGAAAGGAGCAATCTTGATATGCACAATTTAGTCATTGAGGTGAAGAGCTATTGTAAGGAGATCATCAAGTGCTTTCCTTATTTGATGGATGGAATTGACAGGCAAAGGAGCATTAGAGTGTTCTCCCTCAGTAAGATCACCCACCATCCATCCCCTACTTCTAAGGGACTCATCTCCATAAATCCTTTGATCCGCAAGTCTGGGGACTAGAGTCAAGGAGCTATTTGGATCCACCAGAACACTTGGACCAGAGGGACGCTGCTGCTCCTGTTGCTGCTGTTTTTGTTGCTGGTGTTGCTGCTGAGTCTTGGACTCACTCATAATCTGAACGTCTTCGTCCTTACTCACATCCTCCAGCAGTACTTCATCTTTCTTTTGACCTTCCTCATCCTTATCATCTTCCTCCCTTATATCCTCTGGCCTGATGTTGTGCATGGTAAATACTAAGCAGGCCATGGTTACGAATTCATCAGCAGGATCTAATGCTAATGACTGAACACCCCATTCAACCACTACAGTTCTCTCAGCTTCTCCTTCTGAAGAGCTGATAGGAATGGATCTTCCTCTGGTAGGTTCTCTTTCATCAAAGATTGCTTATCAGCCTCTTCCTTTTCTTCTTCTTTCTTCTTCTCCTTATCATCCTCCTTCTCTTCAACCTTCTCCTTGGCTACTTCATCCTTCATAGCCACGGCCTCAATCTCCTTTGTAATCTCTTGAGCAATTAATGTTGCTACTATAAGAGGATCTTTGTTATTTGAAGCTGGAGATCCTCCTGGTGTAGATAGGAATGTTGGTGGGGTTTCAAGAGTGGCAGGGAAGAGATGAGAGGGATCAAAGACAGCCTTCTATTGATCCAGAGGGGGAGATTGTGGCTTCTTCTCCACTACAAAGTTAGTGGGATGTGCCACCTTTGGAGGTGTTGGGATTGGAGCTACTAGGAGATCCCCTAAGGGTAAATCAAAATTTACTAAAGTCCCCTCCAATACTCCTCCATCCACCTCTTCAGAATCATCCTCCTCTGTCTTAGAGGTGCTCTTTTCTTTCAGCTTTGCTGTGAATTCTTCTAGTGCAGGCACTCTTATACCTTCTGATAAAGCTCTCTTCTCTGCTTCATCAGCTGCAATCCTTATATCTCCCACCTTTCCTTTCCAAGGGACATGAGTGAAGACTTCTACTATGCTCAGGTTCACTGCTCTAACCATATCATCCTTCTCAAGATCATCTTTTAAGATGACGGTTTCGCCATAAGTTTTTGCTTTCTTCTTCTCCTTCTCCACCTCCTCTTCCTACTCTTTTATGAACTCAGCCTCATCCTTGCTTGGAATGTGTGAGCACGGGATTTTGTACCAGCTAGCGCGTTCAATGATGACGGATTTTCGGGAAATTTTTCCTCGAATCACATGATTTTCGACCATCCGACGATCTTCATATGGGAATCCTCCTCAGACGTTTTAAATTATTTAACTAAAAAAAAAATCCCGCGCAGAGGCAGCCTCGCGCGAGACTGCGCGAGACAGCCTCGCGAATGGCAGCCTCGCGCAAAGCTGCGCGAAGCAGCCCGCACTCCCCGCGAGGGTCCTAAGGGACCCTCGCAGGGACTTCCCGCGAAGGTTGTGTGGTACCCTCTCGGGGCTCGCCCGCGAGGGTCCTAGGCGACCCTCGTGGGGATTCCCGCAAGAGTCTTTAGCGACCCTCGTGGGGCCTCCCCGCGAGGGTCCTAGGCAACCCTCGCGGGGCCTCCCCGCGAAAGTCCTAGGCGACCCTCGCGGGGATTCCCGCGAGGGTCCCTAGCGACCCTCGCGGCCCTCGCGAGGGAGCCTCGCGGGAGACCCCGCGAGGCCTCGCAAGGGAGTCTCGCACGCGGGACCCCTAGCGTGCGAGGCTCTTTGTTTTGGATTTTTCGGGACTTTTTCATCTATAAATAGTCGGGTCTTTTTCAGTACAAGGGATGGAAAAATTCAGAGAGAAAAATCCTCTCTTTCAGAACCAAAAATTAAAAACGTTTTTTATTACTTTCCTCTAACTTTTTCTCAGATCTAAAAATACTTTCGGATCCCAAATTTCTTCATCTTTTTATAAAATTTCTTCATCTTTTCTTCTTAAATCCTCAGATATTCTCAGGTCTAAAACCAATTTAGAACCCGAGTCTGATTATCTTTTGGATAAATAAACATTTATTTTCCAACAAAACAATCTTTTTTTCAATTAAATTACACTAAAAACCCAAGAATTAAACGGAGATTTTTGGACTTTTTACATCAACCTTTTCACATTAAATCACCTAAACTATAAAAAACGAACGAGGAACGCTCCCGGGGATCAAACGGACACATCGAAGTGGATTCACGCCAAAAGGGTAAAGCCTTTGAGTTCCTAGAGCTGCAAATTCCATGTTCATCTTCTTTTCTTTTTAATTTTTATTTTTGACCTAGGAATTATTTTATTTTATTGTAAATAATGTTGTAATTCTCCTTCTTCTTTTATTTCTTTTTTAATTTTTGTATTAGAATACCCCAACGAAGGGAATTAAAATATATTCCCGGATAACAGACCTCACATTTTGCCATGCGATCATTTTCATTAACCAAAATTGACCAACATACGTGTAAATAAAAATGAACTGTTTTTATTTAAATTAACAACTTTAAATCGCTGATGTTTTAATTAAGCCACACAGGCCTCACCAAAACCAAATCGAGCATACGTGATATATCCCCTGTGCTAACTTTTATTGATGCAGGCTTGATGTATGTTTAGGATTTTACTTTTTCCTTCGGGTATTGCACATATTTTACGGGAAATATAATTAATAGGGTAGCGGGTGGTTGCATCCCCCGATTTTTGAAGCCTTGTAATTTTACTTTTCCACATTTACTTTCCGCACTTACTTACTGTTTTGTGGATGGTTTATTTTTTTTTTGCTTTGTGAATGATTTATTATTTCGCAATACGTGAATCATACATTTAACTCCAAAAACAACCTAAGTGCGAATATGCACAAATTAAAAGAAATCGGTTTTCTGTAGATGTAATTTAATGTGATCCAATAAGAAATAAGCAACTTATCCCGGACCCGAATCTCTGTATCTTGGTGAGCCGTCCCCTGGACGTTAAGCCTCACAGGACTCTAATTCCTGGAAAGAGCTAATCCAGGTGGCGACTCCACACTGAGAGACGGCGGATTCGGGTTCGAACCGATCTAAAACATTTTCGCCTTTTTCTCTTTAAAACCTTTATCCCGGGTCCCCGACCCGGTGCTTTCTTCATTTGTTTTCAAAACGCCCCGGTGGACCGCGCCTATGAACCCCGCGCACTCTCGGCCCACCACTCCGTGTCGTCCGCTCACACACAAACAGCACAAAGAAAGGCTATTTGATAGCTAAGGTGATCCTCTCGCCAGTCTTCGCGGGTCTGCTTCACCTTGAGCTTGTATTAGGCTCTGTGCCACTCAAATTTAAGCTGAAAATCTCGCAGAGCCTCGGTTTTCCCTTCGGCCTTAGTCCTCCAATATCCCAACCCCTTCTCCGCGTTCTCCAGATCCTTCACCACCTTCACCCTCTCCTCTCCCTCCCTAGCCACCTCAGCCCTCAAATCCTCTATCAACACCTTTAGCCTCTTTTCCTCAACCTCGGTAACCGACTTAACTTTAGTTAATGCCACCTCATGCTTCTCTTCCAATCCCCATATGGTGTTTATTAACTCATTCCTCTTGGTCTCATAATATTCCAAGTCCGCAAGAACTTGAGTCAGCTCTGCGGCTTGTTTCTTGCCCGTCTCCCCCAACCTCCGAGCAGTCTCCTCCAGCTCAGCAAAGGTATCGCGCTCTCGCTGTACCTCTTTCAGCCGTTTAGCACTGCCTTGGGAGGCGGTAGAGGCTGTCTCCACCTGACGCTGTGCCTCAACCAGCGCCTTCGTCACCCGATGAGCAGCAGAAAAAGCCTTCACAGCAAGAATAGGGGCAAATTAGACAACAATCAATAGCAAAGAATAAGTGACGTGCATATGACCAACGAACCAATCCATAAACACAAGGAAATACTTACAAGCAAAGCCTGCTGCTCAACATAGGCCCCCAGCTCGGCAGGACCCATAACGCCGAATCGTGCATCTTCGCTAGGGAGCTCGGTATATCACCCCAGCTCTCCCAAAACCTCCGGCTTCAGCAACGGCACATCTTCCCCATTGACCTTTCGCCATAACTGCAAAGAAGCCAAGCAAAATTTAGTAAGCAGCGCAAACAGGAAATAAAAATAAGGGTAAATTCTAGTAATCAAATGTACCAACGGAGGATCGTATTTATCCCATTGGATCTGCTCCTCCTCCATTAGCGAAGCTTTCCCTTTGGAGGACTTTCCTCCAGCTTCGCCATCATTACGGGGATGTGTTTATCACCTCTCCCGAATTTCCACACCCTTCGTGGGGGTGATAGGAGCTTTCCCCATGTGGGGAGGCTCTCTAATGCTGGCCGCTGTAGCCACGACTCTAGGTGGAGTGGTCTCTACGACCACAACTTCCACTAACGGCCCGACGGCCTCCTGCTGAGCAGCCAAAGGATCTAAAATCCCCTGCTCAAGAAGTTGCTGAGCCCAGCCCCCAGCAGCAATCTCCACCTTCGGCTTCACCTCTGCCGCCGTTGCAGATGTATCACCAGCAATCGCAACTTCAGCCCCCTTCCCCCCTACCGGAGAGGCAGCCCCAGCTACCTGCATCCTCGTTGCTTGCTACTACAGGAATAATTTTGGGTTTCCATTTAGTACGAGCCATCCCTACAAATAAAAAGAAAAGCAATGATCAGTTTTTCGAAATCTCACCACCCTCAGTAGTCAAATCGGTATAAGGGATGGCCCCACCATCCATCCAGCAAAAGAGGCCATTGGGTTGGCCCAACAAATACTCCGCCACACGCCAATGGATGCCAGGCCGAATTTGACGAATAATTTCTGCCTCATGACGTTGCGATGGGCTTAAATCCTTGGCTCACCGCCAATTATAGGGATCCTCAAGGTTACGGTTCCAACGGGTATGGAACGGGAACTTCCCTTCTCTCAGCGGATTCGGCGCCCCCCTTTCTACTTGGTCAGGAGACGGGAATATCCAAAACCACTTGTCTTTAAAATCCCTTACATGGGATTTCTTCTCCATCGGTTTCGGTGTGATTTCTCTCGTACTCCCCCAAAACACAAAAGCTCCAACGTTCATTGTGCGCTGCCGAAAGAAAAGACGGAACACACGCCCCGAGAGGATAAAGCCCAAGTCGTGGCACATTCACGCTAGGACAGCCAAGACAATCTAGGCGTTGGGATGCAATTGCCCAGGGCACAGCCCAAATTCGCGAAGCACATCTACTACACCAGCGTCTAGGGGAAAGCGGAATCCCCAGCGCACTTGCTGGCAAAGCACTGGCACCAAGTCCTCCCTAGGGGGATCCCACATCACTTCACCCTTTTTAGGGACCTTCCCCAAAACACTGCGCGAGGCCCCCACCAATAGCTGGAAAATCTCGCTAGCCTCTTTCTTCTTAATGGTGGTGGGTGTTTGGCAGTCCGCCCCCTCGGCAGGAAAAGGAGACGAAGACTCCCCCGCCGCAACCTGGTGGCCCGGGACGGAGCCTGAACCACCCCCCATCACCCCCACCTTAGCGGTGACCTCAGGGCCCCTCAAGGACAGAACCGTTGTAGCGGGATGAAGATCCCGCTCCTCCGCTACGACCAGCGCGGTGGACTAAGGCACCGGAATCAGAAGAACTAGAGGACATTCTACCGTAAATAATAAGAAAGCAAGAAGAATTATTCACTTAACAGAAGAACACAAAAGCTGGCGATGATTTGTCAAAAGAAACCCACGAAGTTGAAGAGTAAGTAGCACAGTATTTTCGAAAGCAGAATCAAGCGAACAAACAAAGGAAATCCACTCTCCAATATATATAGCAAACCGCGCGGAAAACGAAGAGACATACACACCTAATGACACGTAGCCATCATTGCTATTTCAAACGGCGGAAGATGAAGGGCTGTGTCAAATCAAGAGTTGCAACCCCAAGAAACAACACCACGTGTCTATACTATGGACGCAGACCTTTCAAAGACCCTAAAGGGCCTTCACTTGGGCTCGTTGGGTGGGGACTCCTGATATCAAGGCCCACTAAAGGCCCTAAATAAGCAAGCCTTGGCCCAAAAATAGAATCCACAATCAAGCTCGCGCAATCGCTTCAGCATAACAGCGAAATACCCTTAGCGCTACCCACCGCACTCGGGCCGAAATATCATTAGCATGACCCATGTTGATCCGGCACACTCTTTCTCTTCCCTCTGTCACATTAAATGCAACTCTGACTGGTAGGGATGAACTATTTAATGCTCCGACGGTGGAAAAGACCCTCAAGCGGCTTGCCACACGCGCACAGCTTGCAGGCGGACCCCACTGATCATCATTACATACACCCTGTAAATAACAAGACGATTTCTCACTTGGGAGATAACTGTTTACTTGAACAATACATACTTATCACCCTTCTCAGAGAGCTAACTTTAGCATCGGAGGGTTTTCGCCGGAAACGCTTACGGCCGAAGACTTGTTTTGTAGGTTCAGGAGATTTCGAGGACAACGGACTTCATTCAACGGATACCACTATAATTACTTTTTAAGTTGTTAAACTAAAATAATATTAGAATCTTCGTTATAGGATTTCATATACGAACTTTTTTCGTTCTAACGATGCTAATTAACCTCTTCGATTCTGTCCACCCACATTAATTTATTTATTCACCATACGAGAAATAAAAAAAATTATTTAACTTCTCATAAAAAAAATTGTTTAACTACAGAAATTTGAAGTTTTTGTATAATTTTCATTAAAATTAATTGTGAAGTACTCCAATATACTCTATTATAATTTTAAAAGTTTTGCTTATAAACATGGTTGTATTTCTCATTTATTTAATATACCAATAAAATTTTGGAACGATATAAAAAGTTTGGAAGGAGCCTGAGTGCAAGCGCCAGAGACTTTCTCGCCCTCTTGTGTTGCCCTTAATACTTAGTCTTCGAATCTCCGTAGCTGGAATGTTTTGCAATCAGTAGAAACAAATAATGAGACAATCCCATTTTTCAAACTTCGTTGGATTAAAAGATTGAAATTACTCTTTATTATATTTATTTGTAAAACAATTCTATATATTGTTTTGAAAACAAGCATAAATATAACTTGTTTCGTTTTGTGCCCCGGCCCCTACATGACTACCCTTGTGGTCCCATTTTCTTCTAATTTTCCCCTTATTTTCAACCATTACAATAATACCAATATCATCATTTTTAGGAGACACCAGAAATCTAACAAAATACTGAATCTGATACAGTTAGGTTTAGTTCACATTGTTCTAAAATATTTGGTTCGATCAATTAGATTTTGAAAAAACTGAATTTATTTTCCACAATAAATAATATATAATTTAATATAATTTAAAAAAATATAATTTCCACATGTGATCTAATTATAATTATTCATAAAAGCCGATATATATTGTTATGAGTATATTTTTTTTATTAGTCATAATTATATTTGATTTTTTAAAGTTTTAGCAATAAACTAACCTAAGACTAAAAGTTTTATATATAAAATTAAAAGAACCCAAAGTTGAACCATATTTATTGTGTTGCATTCAGTTTAATTTTGAAATGTAATCTTATTTTATCTTTTGATTTGTCCTAGTTAGGAAAGCTTCACCAAAGTTTTAATAATTCACTTTTTCTTGAATCCAAATTCAATCAGATACTTATAAGAAATGTGTTTTTTTTATAAAATAAAGGAAAAAGTAATTACATTTGGATCCGAAAGTCATGATTTGAATACCCCAATTTCAGGAACACATAATTCTATCTTGAAATGTAGAAAATTTGGTAATGAGCTTTAATTTGGTTGCTTCTACAAGCATGAATGGCTGAGTGAAAAAGCCTAAAAAGGGCACCTTTATTGAACAGTTTGTTAGAGGGTGCATAAATTGCTATATGTACATACATAAACATAAAAGTAGAATGTAATAAATACCATTAAAATGAGAGAAACAAGATCACATTCACATGTGAAACTAGGTAAGAAAGACAAAGTGGATATATGATAAAAATGTAGAGAAATTAGGGAACAAATGGGCCCCTAATTGCATAGCTCAATTGTTCAAAACTCTACTCCTTCGCTTTCTTCTCCAACATTACTACTCATTATTTCCTTTTCTTTTCTTTTTTACACTTGCAAAATAAAGCCATATTTAGAGACAATAGGAGGGAAGAGGAGAGCTGAAATTACCAAAAAAAAGGAGAGAAAATTTACAAAGTTGAGAGTTTTTTAACTTGAAAAATAGTTATACATTTTATTGTCACGTCGATGAAATATAAACTGGTATAAATTTAGTTTTCCCGTCTATGCTAAAAGCTGTACAGATAGGGGCAATGACCTGACCGTGGCTTTGGAAACTCATTAAACAACTAAATATTGCTTTCTAAAATTAAAAACTAGTCCTTAGTGTCTGGTTATAATTATAATTATTTTGAACAAAAAATAATTTACCAGCATAACAAAAGGTTATTTATAAAAATTAAAAGCTCAATGCACTTCTCTCTCAATGGACTAGTCAAAAAAAATCATTTGCCATCCTGAATTTTTGAAAGTTCTAGATATTCCTTGAACATGTTTTAAATGCACTAGTTTACTCCCTTTATTGGCACGTATCAGTTTTTTATTAGTTTGATTTTTCATAATTAGATCTCTACAATTAGAAGTTGACAAGTATAATGTATGTCAAAAAGACACACAATTTACAAGTTTAAGGGGTAGTTTTAAAATTTTAAAAATTCTGAATGACATCAATTTTTTTTTGTTACGTTTGTCTTTGTGTAAAAGAGCACAAAAGTGTGTTTTTAATGTAGTTCAATTTTTTTAATGATAAATGATTCTGATTAAAGCAACTTTTCTTTGCATTTCAAAACAAATTTAGTAAATGTTTTTCCTTACCAGTATTACAATAAATGCAACTTTAATACCAGACTAAGTGCAATTTAATGGTTATCCATTTTGAAGATTTATTTAAAATGTGGAAAAATTACGGGGGATAATTAAGTTCAAACAATCCTCGTATGATATTTCCTTAAAATGAGGTTTTTCAAATACAAGAAAAAGCATTTATTTTTTATTTTGAGAATTGAATAAAAAATTATTATTTTTGGTAAATTGAATAAAATAATATTACTTTTTACTTTATTATTACTTTTTTATTTTATTTTATTATTTTTCTTATTTGTTCATTAATGAAATATATATTATTATTTTAAAATGAATTTGATTAGGCTAATAAAAAATGGAAAAAAAGGTTGAGAAAAACGATTCTGAAATCTTATAAATTAGTGTTTAGAGAGAAAATGGGTGGATTGATAAAGGAAAACGTGGATGACAAGCCCTCGCTACAGGATTTTAAAGCATTTTTGTCTTCCCGTTGCTACGTGTGCCAACTTTAGTATTCCTTTTCTTTTTTTCAGTATTGCATGTAATTATTATTTTACTCGTTTTTCTTTTTCTTGATGCTCACGTGTGACTGCTATATATGGACATCAATTATAATTTATTTTTTAAAATTTTGTTGGGTGTGGTACAGTAAATATTCAGATTAATTAGTACTTAGTTTAAAAGTAAACATGATTGATTGGTTAGATGGATAATTGGTGTTTGATCTTTCAGTGAAAATTACTCGAAATGATGATGTGTTGCACAGAAATTACTGTGCATGCATGTTATAGGTACTTGGTTGGTTGAAAAATCTCATATAACTTCAATAGAATAATAGTGGATTATTTCCTTTATTAATAAAAAAAAGTTACTAATAGTGTACTAATTGATGGAAGTCATAAATATATTTTTGGTTTTACTGTACATTTTGAACTCAAACCATCAATTTTTACTTTTTGACTTTTATCCAAAAGGATCATGTCATGTCTATCTGTCTGTACTAATAATAATTTTTTCACACTTAATTTATATCTACGGTGTACCTGAGAAAGATTCTAAAATTTAGAATTTTATGATCATTAAAATTTTAGAAAATATCTATGAATTGTAATTCAATCAAAACTTCAGAAATAATTCTTATACATCTTTATATAAGCTATGTAAAGTAACACAAAAACCCAAAGTAAATATAGAAGAACACGATGTCTTAAAAAATTGAATTTTAAGTCACTAGAATTTTAAGTTTGAACAACATTTTTTTCGAAAAGCAATCTATTAGCATGATTACCATTAAAACGCGAGTTACATTCACAAAAATCAGACAGTTATTAAAAACCAACAAACTCTATATAGTCCCTTTGCAATCCGCCTTCTCCAAATAAAATCAATGCACAACGGTACACATCAAATACTATGTATCATAATGAATTTCAATACTGTTATTGAGTTTAGAAGCACTTTAAGTGGCTTTTAATTAAGATGTGTGTTGCAAGATTTTTTTTTCTTGAAATGGACAAAATCAATTCGTCAAGAGGAAGGCAGCTAACACTATATGTGAATATGATATGTCCAGGCAAAAATATTATAATAATTTAAAACATATTATTTTTAATTTTTTTTTTTAAGAAAGAAAAAAACATATTATTAATAACCTTTAATCTAATGTCCCTATAATTACATGCAGGCTTACCTAGACTAACTCATGCACATTTGACTAGTGTACGTCTGATTAATTGGACAATAGGATTACACATTATCTTGTAATCTAAGTACTTGGGATTATGTCTTGCTAAGTGAAGTCATATATACAATATAAAACAGTATTACCAAGAAAAATAGACATTACAATGTGTACTAAGTTACCATCAATCAAACATAAATATTACTTTGTCCCTTAATTTTTGGAATTCAGATAAGCTATATAGCTAGATTTTCTAAGATAAAGTTGATTATTTAATCTCATAATTTGTTAATTGTTGCCATGTCATATCCAAACAAACAAAAGTAAAGTGAGAACAGTTAAAAAGCAATTTACAAGTCAGTTTTTCACCAATGTTAGGTGAAATGCGTTTTTATTATGTCACAAAGCATATCTTTACGCAGTTTAAATTTCCAATTAAATATCATCAACCGATATATTTTCACTAATATATACATATAATTGTTTTAAAAATAAGACTCTGTTCTCTACAACTTCTGAAGTTGAACTGAATTAAACTTAGTTTAACTGAACTGAAGTTAATTTAATTGAACTTATTTCAGTGTAAATTTATAACTACACATAACTGAATTTAACTGAACTGAACTTAATTGAACAGAATTTAATTGAATTGTAATTAAGAGAACAGGCCCTAAGAGAAAACTTCCTTTAAGAAGAGAAGAAATGTGCAGCACAAATTTATTTGATAACTCACTAAATGAAAAAGATGAACGCCGAGTACACAAACAAACATAAGAGAATCATCAGATGAGAATGCATGTTTTTATTTATATTTCATTATTTTTTCTCTATGTAATAGAGCTTAATTTTCATGGCCAATTCTAGGATAATACAAGCTCTTCATTTTTACAAGCCTTAATACATTTTTAGGCGTTTAGAACTTGGCAGAAATAACTTACTAATCCATGAACTTTTTAAATTTTTTTAGATCCTGACCTAATGTGTAACAGTTTGTTACTGAATATCACTTATCAATTTTAGGTTGGTTGGACTATTTAAAAATGTCAATTCTTGATTTATCTATCTTCAATAAAAAAAGTAAGCATGTGATATTCAAGAAACAAACTGATATACATTTGTTAAATTCAGGACGTAATGAGAAATTTTGAAAAGTTAGGAAACCAAAAGACAATTTGAACCAAGTTTGGACAAGCAAAGATGTATTTATACATTTTACTACTAATCTTTCGTTTAAAATGTAATATAATTTGTAATTGTTTATTAAATTATTCTGAATTATTTTAGATTGATATGACATTTGCTACGAAGAAAATTTTACATTGACTCTATTATTTAGTTATTGAATGACATTTGTAATTATCACTGCTATGCATCTTAAAACAAATTTCAAATTATTGAATTAGTAATTTGAAAATTGATTTAAGATGCATAGCAGTGATAATTTATCAAATTAAAATATTAGAGTTTGCATTCATTTATTTGAAGCTAAATTGTAGAAAAGGTGAAAAACACAATCCCACAATAGATATATATTTTTAAAACTAAACTAAAATCAGATTCAAATACTATTTATCCAACTATGTAAAGAAAAAAGAAAGATCATTTGTATTGTTACTTTGTGGATCATAAATAATGGATGGAGTCAACCAATCATAGAATTGAAAATAGAATAAAATGGTAGCAACTGGGTCATATATTCACCCACCTGAAATAGACTTTATAACAGTTAATAAGTACTTTGATTTTTCTTTTTTTAATAAACTAATATTCCTCTCATAATTTCTAAGTCGTTTTGTTGAAACTGGAAATTTATAACAACTTGATTGTGTGAGAATAGAATAATAAACGGGGTAGACATTCATTCATACTCAAACTTTTTTTAAGTATTTGAGCAATTATTTTATTTTCTCAAATATTTAGTGTAAAACGCTTACCAAGAATTTTAAGTTCAAAAGTGAGAACAAGTAAGGGAATGTCAAATGGTGGAGGATACTTTTTCACCAGTCCAAAAATACACGCAATTTTCAAACTTTCGGTTGCTAAAATGGGATTGGTAAAATAGTTTTACCAAGTAAAAAAGTAAATGAAACTATATAAATAGAAAAGAGTGGGTAAGAAGGGGGAGAGAAGAAATTAAAGTGGGGGAGTATTGGAAGTAAAGGTAATGAAGGAGACACTAAAATACTTAGCAGGAATAGCTGGCCCTAGTGGTTTTGGCTCCAATTCTACTGCTGATTTCGTTTCTCTTCACTCTTCTTCTTCCTCCTCCCATTTAACTGCCATTATCACTGGTATAATTCTCTTCTCTTCTTTTCTTCTGTCAGTTGATTAATCTCCTTTCATCAAGGTTCATTTATTCATTCAATTTCGCTGTTTTTTTTTTCAGTTTATTTCTTCTTCATTTTTACCACCGAGAAACTTATTTCCGTTCATCTGATCTTTCGGATAAGATAACAGTTGTGATTTTGCATTATGATGTTTTTTTTTTTTATTCTAATCAACTGAGAGATTTCATGACCTATATTGCATGGAAACTCTTGAAACACGTTTCGGAAACCTGAACTCGCGTTTTTTTTGTGTTGTTCAGTTTCCATTACATACGACGCATCCTGAAATACATGTTCTCCTAACCTCAATCTTTTTGTTCTTTTAAAATTTTAATTGTAACTTTATATAGCAAATTATATGCACGTATGAAGAGCATAAATGCAGTAGATATTTATGTTTTTTTGGTAGAGCATGAGAACAAATAAATCAATTTAGTGGCTCTTTTTAACTGAATCAAGATATGGTTTTGTCTCTTTTCTGTATATGATTTATGTTATGTTATATATCATGTCATTAATTGCTACAATTCACCTCTAAGTTAATTTGCATATTCTTGGTAAAAGAATAATGAAATAAAATGGATGTAATTTTGAAGGGGCGACTTCAGGAATTGGAGTGGAAACAGCAAGAGTGTTAGCAAAAAGGGGAATAAGAATTATAATGCCTGCAAGAGATTTGAGAAAGGCAGCACAAGTGAAACAATTTATTCAAAAAGAGTGTCCAAATTCAGAAATTCTATTATTTGAGACTGATTTAAGCTCTTTTGCTTCTGTTCATAAGTTTTGTTCTGATTTTCTTGCTCTTCGGTTGCCTCTTAACATTCTCATGTGAGTATTTTATTTAATTTTTTTGAAAAAAGTACTTTTACTTTTAATCTGGATACATTTTTTAAGAAGAAGAATAAAATGAAATTTGCAGAAATAACGCTGGGATATTCTCTAAAAATTTGGAATTCTCGGAAGACAAAATTGAGATGACATTTGCTACAAATTATTTGGGTAAGTTTTTAATATCCTTTTTCTTAACTTTCAACATACAGACTTACAGAGATATATATTCTTATGCTTTTCTTTAAAAAATTATTTCATAAATATGTTTTCAAAAGAGGGGAATTAACTCCGAAGAATGATATAATTACAAATCTCCTATTATGTAAAATGCTTTAAACCTCATTTGTAGGACAAATTTGAGATAACATTTGCTACAAATTATTTGGGTAAGTTTTTAATATTCTTTCTCTTAACTCTCAACAGACAGAGATATAAAAATTCTTACTCTAAAAAACTATTCATAAATATGTATTCAAAAGAGAGGATTCAATCGGAAAAATGATCATTCATACAAATTCTTTTCTTTAAAATGCTTTAAACCCAATTTATAGCACCTTAAACTTTATTAATACACATGACATAATTTACATAGAGAAGTCTTTCTCCCCGTCAAATGACCGGTTAGAGAAACTGAAAATATAAAGAGGGAAGAAAAGTACAATGAAAGTGTAAATGAACACAAAAACACCAATGGAAAAGGAGAAGGTGGAAGTAGAAATAAGCACTAAGATGAAATTATGGTTTGCTCAAATTTGGTATAATGAATTTTGGACCATTGAAACGTTCAAAAAATGGGCTAAAAAGAAGTGTCAACTGTCAAGCATGGGCTGGCATGCAGGTCCTTGGTCCCCAACCAATTGCACATACAACTTTTTCAAAATTGATTATTTCACACATAATCCCCCATTTATTAATTTATCCATACATAACTCATAATTTGGCCAATCATGCCAAACCTTGCATAAAAATTGAATTGAATCAAGGAAATATGAAAATATACAAATTTAGTATATGCTTTTGGAGTAATGTATGTTTTTATTGGCCATAAAAGCTACTCTTGGCGTACATTAGAATGGTCAATTGATGCGTTCATTCCAATTTAATTTCAATTCACACGAGAAAATTGCAGGACATTTCTTATTGACAGAGTTGGTGCTAGAAAAAATGATAAAAACAGCAGAAGAGACAGGCATCCGAGGCAGAATTATAAATTTATCTTCTGTAATTCATAGCTGGGTGAAGCCAGATTCTTTCTGCTTCAATCAAATGCTGAATCCACACAAGTAACACTACCAATCCCTCTTCTTAAACCTTTCACTATTACTTAATAATTAGTAACAACAGATAATTTTAAACATTTTTAAGAAACTTTGGCAGGTACAATGGCACACGTGCATATGCTCAATCCAAGCTGGCTACTGTTTTACATGCCAAGGAGTTAGCAAAACAGCTCAAGGTGAAATTCACCACCTGACCCATTTTCATATTATTTTTGGATAACCATTTTCACTTTACCCCTTTCAAAATAATGAGATACTACTTGTCATGATTAAATCAATGTGCTGCCAAAATGAAGCAAACATCTTGTCAATCATATCATGCAGGTGATATGAATCTTATGCAGTCTAAAAGGGTTAAGGAATAACGGATGGTTTTTTTTAAAAAAAATAAGTCAAATTTTTATAATTAAAAGTTTGAAATGAAATAGGTGTTCACATGTTCTAGTGACATTTACAAAAATCAAAGAAAACAAGATCCATTAATTGAAAGGCTAAACATGTTAGTTTCATTTTCAACACAATTACACCGAATAAAGATTCTTTAATTTTGTTGTACATTTCGGTTATCTGTGAAAATAAGACTCAACCATTAAATGCTTAAAAATTGATTAAAAATTTATAAACATACCAAAATTTAAATTTAGAGAATAATTATCCCACCCACATAATTTCAATACAAATTTACCCAATTCTATGTCTTATGCAAAACATTTGATCATATTACACAGGCAAGGAACGCAAAAGTAACAATAAATGCAGTGCACCCAGGAATAGTGAAGACAGGGATAATACGAGCACATAAGGGCATTATAACAGGTATTCCATTGGTTCCAAAATGATCATTTTCTATATCGAATGTTGAGAAATATAAAGAGATAGAAACAAAAATATGTAAATCCGTGCAGATTCCCTCTACTTCATTGCGTCCAAGCTACTCAAATCAACGTCACAGGTTTGTCAAAAATGCAATCAATTGGTCAGATATGTGAAACACAGAAAATAAAAAAGTGGAGTTTGAACAGTGTTTTCATTGCAATGCAGGGAGCAGCAACCACTTGTTATGTAGCATTAAGCCCAAAAATAGAAGGGGAAAGTGGAAAATACTTTGCAGACTGTAATGAAAGCAACAGCTCATTTCTGGCCAATGATGAGTCTGAAGCACACAATCTTTGGAGGCAGAGCCGTGCACTCGTCCACAGGCGATTCTATCCATCCCCACTACCACTCTGTAACAACTTGTAGCACAACCCAAACTAATATCATCATTGTATAGTACATATCAATTTGCAGTGCAGATAGTTACACAATTTATAATGTCAGTAGGTAATCAGTGATAATGCCCAGATGTTTTTTTGCCCTTGTTTGTATCCCAAAACTGAAAAAGGGCCGGTTTGGGATTAATTCTCATGCTACTTTTTCGAAAAGTTTCATGTCTAAGCTGTTATCCTAAAAAGTTTTAGAAATTAATAGCAGACAATTTTTAGTTAATTAGCATTAAAAGTTGAAGTCTTTTGTCCAATGCTAAAATATGTTGTTTTATTCAAATTTTGGTAAAGTGAAACTTTTTTTGTGAGAGCAGCTATGATAGCAATCTCAAACAGGTCCTTAAGTGATTATATATATTACTCCGTGTGAAAAACATCTGTATTTTGAGACCAATAAAACAAAACCATTAAAACATAAGACTGACCAAACCCAATTAAGCATGTCTTCATTTACACACTGAATTTATCAGTTCATTGCGAATAATTTCACATAAGTTTATAGGAAACAACATCTGCAACCGCCACAATGAACTTCTACTATCTAGTTATAATATCAAAAAACATTAATGATTATCAATTCATTTTCACTACAAAAGTGCAACATTTAGATACATTACAGCTGGTACATGGTGAGATTATCGTGAATGTTGAATGATGAACTCCAATCTTTTCCAACCAACTTAATAGCTTCAAACTTCTCAATCATTGCGCTGCCATACAAATCAAAGCATTTTATCAAGTGTAAACAAGAGTCCTATAATCTTATTGCAAAATGAATTCACATAAACTTATCTATTACATCAGAATCAGGAAAGCTTTTATATGAGGACAGCAAGATGCAAAATTTCTTTCACACAAGGGTGACAAGGCCATTAGGGTGTGAAAAAACAACAATGATGCATCAATTTTATTTACTGAACAAATCCGTGTGCAAGGAGACATATTCTTCCCGCAGTGACCCAAATCTACTTACATTTATAGCATCCTTTCTCCAAATTACATAGTAGAATTTGAAACCACAATTTAAACTTGTGCTACTTGTTCTAATCAGTATCTTATCCAGGCCCATTTGGCAAGAAATACGTCCTTCACAAATTTCTTCACACATAAAAATTATAGACTCTGGCACTTGGAATTATTTTTAAGATATCAAACCTTTACTAAGCGAGGGGACCGGCGACAAGATTGCTTGATTAGCCTCCATTCGAATATAAACTTTCTTAGATTGCCCTTCAGATGAATATCATTTTCCTTCCCTAGCGATTCAGCCTGGCTGATTGAAGCTAAAAATCCTGGAGCTGACACAGATATTGCGGCGGACTCTTGAAGACTTGTGGATTGAGGCAAAACCCCTAGCATATAAAACTAATTAGCGAAAACAAAAGGACGAGAGTTTGTTCATCAATTCGTGTACATGTTTTTGGCTGTTGTTGAGAACATATAATTTCTGAGTTTAGTAAAGGCGTTACCAAGTAATGCTGCATCTTGAAACTTCTCCCTCGTCGTCCTGACAAATTTGAATAAGCTATTGGTTCTATTAAGTTTGTTCATCAACTCTGCGGTGTCATTCATGAGGGGATTACAATCCAGCACTGGAAACCATGTTTGGATTAAATAAGGCTCAATGCATATAGTCAAGTAAATAGATTCAACTCCGAGAAGAAACAGAATTTAAGCAGTACTTACAGATGTATGTTTAATTTTCATAGTGAACAGTTAAAGAGTATTCCACATATGGTTTTTCCTTGTTGATATGATTGAAAATGAATTTTACCCTAATACAATGAAGAATATAATGAAGTTACAAAGTAGCAATAAGAAAAGACAATGCGAATTCACCATTCAAACGCATATAGTTTCCTCTTCCACCTTCAACTTTAGTACCAAGGTTCTTATTGCCTCTTGAATTTTGCCATTTAGTTTGATATCCTGGCATCCCTTTTCTTGAAGTGAAAGGAAAGAAAGCAAAGAATAATAGATGTTAGGTTACGCATTTTACATTCAGATTAAAACACAGATTCAGAAATGATTTCGAAATAACTAAGAAAGAATAAACATAAAATTAAAATTGCATGGCATGACTTAAAATCAATATTACATATGATCCCCTAGTTATCTTATAAACCACAACATTCTCAGCAATTCATGCACCACAAATTAACTAACTGGTACTACACAAAAGCCAGGATAAACTATAACAAGCTAGGTGCAGACATTTCAAAAAAAGAAATATGGAAATAAGCCACAATTTCATGAACAAGCATGTAGATGCCCACACCATTTCTTCCCTAGCACCACAACATATCAAAAAAGTATGTTAAGACATGATAAACAGATTAAACACCAGACAATGGCTTAGTGGCCTCCACATTCCAAAGAAATTGGGGTCGTGGGTTCAATCCTTCCAATCACCAAATATTGGCAAAATGCCCTTACATTAAAAACAAAAACTGGACAGTGGGCAAATTCTAATCCCGTTTTCACCACGGACCACATTCAAATATCTTAAGTTTAACTAATAATAGCAATTTAAAAGAAGGCAGATCGGTGCACGAAACATTTCACACTCATGCGGGGTACCGGAAAGAATTGTACACTGAGGGTTGTATTGTATGCAGACGATTCTACGGCTCAATCAGGTGACATATCGGTCACACAAAGACAAATCTTAAGTTTCCCCAAGGATCCCCTGCTACCCTAAGTAAAAGCCATTGGTCATGATCAAAGCTATTTATAATGTTAAAATATTTCTCTTTATCCACCTCAATAAAAGATCTCTAATTCTTGTTGGTTAACAAGACAAGTCATACAACCACTGAGGGCACATTGACTATCAATTTTCATGAAATGATATTTGGAAATAAGACCATGACAAGTACAAGTAATTAACTAATTACATGCTGATTTAAGAGTATTACCAAGAGAATGTTGGAACATAATTGTGGCATACTCGTCCCTTCGAGCCTTCCGAGCTTCAACTGCTTTTTCAAGTTCATCTATTCTGACCCTTGTAGCAGATATGGAATCCCTTAAGGCAATCTGCTTGGCCTCCTTTCGAGTCTTCACTATCAAAAGTAAAAAAAGAAAGAAAACATAGATAATACACGCACATACTATTTGCACACAAACATTTTAAAGAGCCACGTGCTTGCGTGAGAAAAAATCAGCTTGAGAGATACACTAAAAACATTTCATTTTGATAGAACATAGATCAAAGCTTAACGTTTCAAGTTCAATATATTAACACTCATAAATAAGAAACAAGAAGGGAGTTGTTAGAGAACGGCGGAATAAATCAAACTGCATACAAGGCTAACGGAGAACATAAAGCTTCATATGCAAAAGAAAACGGGGTAAATACTATATTTCATAACTTCTCTTCTATGACAACAAACTTGTAAGTTGTAACTTCTTAAAAAGATGAGAGTTTCATTTCGAAAAAGCATAGAAAAAAATATTTTTTCCTACAGGTCAAGGGAAACGGTGGTGCCCTCAATAAATCAGTTATAATGAACAATTATCTGGTCAGAAAAATTTCTTCGTACACTCGAAACACAAGAAGAAGACTAGATACTTGATACTGTAATCAATAACTACTAAAAATTGCCGTGTCCCTTATTATAATGTATTACAACAGTTCACTAACGCAATTGGAAACTTCCAAATTCAAATAAGTACACCACAACTCCAATATCTGTATTCCTATGTTCCTCTTGTATCAACACTTGTAGCAGACTAAGTTCCAAATAAAACTTCTATTGCTCTTCCAGATAATGCATCTATTTCTAGTAATTTGGGTTACAAGGTTGATACAATTTCATTTAACTAAAGCACAGAAGCAATATATAGTTATTTACACTGGAAAAGTTGTGGAAGATTCACTACATTAATTGAACCACAATTTGAGTGTTATTTCTGTGATTCGATTTCCCTAGGTACATATTTGTCACCTGATGATATACAAATTCATCATTTTTGGAATGAATGTATCGTTGGACACAACAATCTATAACTACCGGAAAACAGAAGCATTATTCATACAAATAACACAAACAAAAGTTAATAATTAGAAGAGAAGAGACCTGCAAGCACTTTAACGGAGTCGTCCTCAGCTTCACGCAAGGTAGCTTTCATCTTCAGTATAGTTCCTGGAAACCAGACAGCAAGTGAGAATCCTAAGCTCAAACAAGATGCTGAAAAAAAACCCTAACAGGTAGAAATGCGAGTGATCCGACCTTGATTTTGGAGGGTGTCGTCGAATCTTGCTTTGATAGAGTCCGACGACTGGGCAAAAGATGCCATGAAGGAATCCATTTTCTGAACTTGACGAGGGACCTCGCCGTAGACCATTTGTAAGGATTCCTTTCCGGTCCGAACAGATATCTCCGTTTTGCTCAGCAAATGAGTGGATCCTGAACGTAAAAAGCGGGAGAGAGGAGTGATGAAAGAAATTAAATTTTGAAATTGACTGAACAGTGTGCTTTAAGAGTTAAGAAGCGTTTGTGTTAGGTTACAAGTTACAAATAATTACTAATAGAAATAATCATTAATTTGTGAAATTTTATATCAAACCGGGTATTTTTTAGAATATCATTCACAATACATGTGTTTAACTAACTTAAAAATAGAACACATGCAATGCGTTGGAGGAGTGTATTATGAAATAACCGGTGCCATAAAAAAATCTGTTAAGTTGTCTTTTATGAAAGGTTTAAGACTGTAATGGTGTTTGATTAGTTATATTAACTACATTCTGTATTAGTTTGAATTTTAGCGGAAGTCCTGAGGCTCTCTTACAAACTTCTTCGTTGGGAGAAATATGTTACTTATTTTCAAAGTTTTATAACCTTTCTATCTAATTTTATTTTTAAGAGTTTATCTCATGAATTATTAATTTTTTACATTATTTTTTTAGAATATTTTGTCATCTTTATTTTTTATATTTAACAAATTTTAATTTATTTTAAGAAAATATTTTTCTAAAAACTTATACACCTTTATACCATATGAATAAAGGAGATATAAAACTTGTCAACTTGTGCAAAGATATGAGCTTGATACATTGTACTCCTTTTATACCTCACTTGCAAGTTCCACAAACTAATACAAGTGTACATTGTATGCTTTATACATTGTGTGTAAAGATAATATAAAGCACGTGAGATCATACAAGATGTGAGCATTGTACATGGGGTCTAAAGACAATATAAAACACGTGAGATCATACGAGATGTGAGCTTTGTACATGGGGTATAAAGACAATATATACAAAGCATGCACTTGAGAGATGTGAGCTTTGTACTTGCTTATACGTCGCTTGCAATATTTTTCTCCAATCGCACAGTACACGTTTCATACCTTTTTATATTTCCTCTGTACTTGCAGGATAAAGTGTTAAAAAATGTGTGAACTCTACAAAAATTGCGCTTTACAATGTCTTTCTACCATTATATAGCAAGTATACAATGGGTATTAAGCGCAAGTTCTTGCATAATTCATAATTCATGCCCTTTATAGAACAATAACTACATGCCTGTTATCCCAAAAAACTTATATTACCATTTATTTTAATTAATAGAATAATTATATAAAAAAAGTGTTGAGTAACATGGAAATTAAACTATACGCTCAAAAAATTAGATTTTATTGTTTTTATAATAAGGAGGAAATATTATTCACTATCATTTTATTAGATTCTATTTTTGCTTTTACCATTTTTATGTTGTTTTGATCTTCCCCTTATAACTACATTCTCTCTTTTATTTTTTTTTAAATTTCACAACTTTAAATCCTCATATCTCACAAATTGTTGATTTTTTTGAATCGACTTGAAATATTTTGTTCGTCTTAATTTTATCTTTAAAATGACATAACTTTGAATATTTCAAAATTTTTTTATCAGTCTTATACATGGTATAATAACAGTATAATACCTATTTTTACTGTCTTTTCATGAAGACGTTATACATTGTATAAGAGTAATATAATGTGTTTATATAGTTTTCTCTCCTTTTATTTTCACAACAGTACTGAATTTTTCATAAAAGTTATGGCATGAAGACCTTAAACTTGGTATGAAACTCTTATATACTATATAATAGTGGTATAATGTATTTATATAGTATATTCACCCTTTATTTTTACAACAGAGTTCACTTTCCAATAAATTTTTTTACCGTAATCTTATACATAGTATAATAGTTGTATAATACCCGTTTTATACTACCTTTTCATGAAGGCCTTATACATAATATAAGAGTGATATAATGTATTTATATAATTTTTTTCGTCTTTATATTCACAAAACCATTGAATTTCCCATAAAAAGCATGACAAGAAAACATTAAACCTAGTATGAAATCTCTTATACATAGTGTAATAGTGGTATAATGTATTTATATAGTACATTCCCCCTTAAAGTTTACAATACAATTCATTTTCCAATAAAAAAAATCATGACATGAAAACCTTATACCTTGTATAAGAGTGGTATCATATGTTCGATGAAATGCTTGACTTGAACCAAAGGCATTATACCTTGTACAAGAGTAGTAAGGCTTTTGTTTCAAGTCAAACATTTCATCGAACATGGTGCGGACGTATACAAAAAAATTTATACATTGTAAAATAGTGGTATGTATAATATCCATTCTTTACTATCTTTTCATGAGTTCTTATACATGGTATAAGAGTGGTATAATGTATTTATATAGTATTTTTTTCTCCTTTATGTTCACAACAATACTGAATTTTCCTAAAAAATCATGGCTATAAGATCTTAAACCTGATATGAAAACTCTTATATGTGATATAATAGTGGTATGATATATATATTATATTCCCCGATTATGTTTACAGCACTTTTCAAGAAAAAAAACCCATGACATGAAGATCTTATACCTTGTATAAGAGTGGTATCACATGTTCGATGAAATGCTTGACTTGAAACAAAGTCATTATTCCTAGTATAAGAGTGATAAAAGGTCTCTGTTTAAAGTAAAGCATTTCATCGAACATGTTACATTGGTATACAAATAAATGCAAAGAGCAATTACAATCTATACCAACCAAAAATTCATTGAGATTAATTGTATCGATGAATTAGTAAGAGTTAGAGTAAAAGAAGCCCTGATAAGCTATTTATTTCACAGTACTGATTGGAAACATTTGAAGTCCTGCTATTTTAATTTTCCCCAAGAATCTACAGGTTCCATGACTATTTTCCTCGATTACGATTTCTCTTACTTCGTAGGAGCTCTATTCATAAAGCAAATTCCATAAACAAACACTTAATATTGTAGATATCTTTTGCATAATGATGTCTGTCAATAATGGTCTTTCCGCTTGTTGAGTCTTCAAAGGTCCTGCAAAACAAATCCTCGGCCGGAGTTGTTTCCGGCGAAGATCCTCCGACGATCTAGTCAGTGGTCAGAGTAAAGAGTGTTTTTAGTG
>CATIWQ010005672.1:0-15938 GCA_949673415.1 Euphorbia schlechtendalii
ATCGGATCGGATGGAGAACCATTGATGAGGATTGAAGTCGATGATGATTTATGACAATTAGAAAGCCAAGATATCCATTTCTTATCAAAGCCCATTCTTACAAACACCGCGTCAATGTAATCCCAGGAAACATAGTTAAAAACCTTATGAAAATCCAATTTCAATACCATACATGAACATCGACGAGAGTGAATTTTGTTTATGATCTCCGACGCTAGAAATGAGCAGTCGTGAATGCTACGGCCTTTGATAAACGCAAACTGATTGTCAAAAATTATATCGGGAAGGATCAATTGGAGTCTCGATGCTAAAATTTAGCCACAATTTATAAATTCCATGGAGGAGCGCAATCGATCTAAAATTGCTAAGACAAGCTGCGCCCGGAACTTTCGGAACAACAACCGTGAGTGAAGTCTTGATTGAGCTTGGCAGCCGAGAAGAAGAGTGAAAACTGGAGATAAGGCTCATAATTTCAGGCTGAAGGTCATTCCAAAAACGTTTGTAAAAATGAAAATTAAATCCATCTAGACCCGGTGATTTATTCTCCCAACAATCATAAATTGCATTCCAAACATCCTCAACTGAGAATGGGGATGTCAATAAAGCATTTTGATTCTCTGAAACCAACAAGAAATTCAGTCGACTTAGTGAGTACGGGACTTTGGGGGCTGCCAAGAACAGATCACCATAGAAAACTCGAATTGCAGAGGTGATGTCCGCCACATCCGATAACATTGAGCCGTTGACTTCCAATTGTAAAATCTGATTGTTGTGAAAATGTGCTAATGCTAAACGGTGGAAAAAAGCAGAGTTATTATCACCCAATAGGGTCCATGCAACCCTTGATTGTTGATGGCACATATTCTGAAGGTGACGATGAAGAAGGTTGAGAGTGTTCTTTTCCTAGGCGAGTTGCATTGATATGGCAGCGGTTAATGGGAGATCAATATGACTCGATATGAGGTTCAACACAATCGATTCCTGGTCCCTGATTCTCTTTTCAAGTTGGCCAAAGTTGGAAGCATGCCACAGACCAATTGTTTTGCATAAAAGGTGGAGTTTATGAGCAATATTGCTGCTGTCGTGAGTGCTACAAATATCATCCCACTTTTCCTTAATAAATGGTAAAAAGCTAGGTTCTTCCCACCATAAATAAAGTGAACAAAACGGCTCTTGCCCTTTACGAATGCGCGGTCTTTATTTGAATAAGATGGCTAGGTGATCTGATAGACAATTATCAAGCGTCAAGATAGTCGTCGAAGGCCACAAATCCAAAAGATTGCACGAGGCTAGAACACAGTCAATACGCGAGTGGGCAATGCTATTATGCCAAGTGTAGTTGTGACCATGGAGCGGGAGGTCCTGAACTTCAGAATCACGTACAAATTCTTAGAAATAACCCATGCTTTGTAACACTCTACCATTAGATCTTTCCAACGGTGCTAAGACCTCGTTGAAGTCACCACAAATGAGCAAATTATTATAATTGTGAACAAAAGGCAGCAGCTCCAACCACATAGCGTTCCGATCATCGTTGTTTGTAGGATCATAAACAACGATTAAGTGAAAAGATGATTGAGCTAGCTCAATACAGAAGAGGACCCATCTATTCGTTGAGTGAATTTCATGAGATCGGATGGTAGCCAAATTCCAAGACACCAAGATTCCACCTGAATGTCCTTGCGAAGGAACAACAAGAAAATCAAAATTGTTATGACCCAAATAGATTTGACCACTAATTCCGGGATGGAACATGCTTTAGTCTCAATTAGAGCTAAGAAATCCACTTAATGTTTTCGCAACATAGATCAAAGAAACCCTTGCTTGGCCTTGTTACCAAGGCCACCTCTATAATTTCAACAAATAAGATTAAATGACATTAAAAGTTAGAAAACCAAGAAACCCAAATCGCAGACATTATGAAGTGAAGACCGAGTCCATGATATGCATTATTGTTTCTCTGTGTCTCTCCTTGAATAAACCCAATTTGGTTCCTATATCGAAAGCCATTGCATTTTCAATTGCCGATTTGGTAGATTTATCTCGTGAAAGAAGGATGACCCTGTTCATATTGTTGATGTCTGGTCCTGAGGAGGAAGAAAAGCTGGGCTGTGTTTCGGCTACCACCTAAATGCTGCTACCCAACAGGTTTTGCGGCTGTGACCGCGAATGGAGGGGACTCTCAGTAGCAGCTGACGTTCATGTTTCAGCTCCATTCCAGCTGCTTAAAGGTGAGACAGGTACACTATCCGTAGGGGGCTATTAATCGGGCTGAGCAGTCCTCACTTTCTGAGTCTGAGTCTGAGGCAGCGGAACCATTAGCACAGGAAGTGCACGCAATCACGTGACGAAACTATACCAAAATCGGGTAAGAAGCATCACCAACCCTTAAATTCAACTTACTATCACAATAATCTAAGGGAACTGATATGTGACAGGAAATTACACCCAATCTATCGGGGGAATCAAACTCAAAGTTGAAGTAGATTAATTTTCCAAATAATCTCCCCAAATGCGTTAGTAGATCCTTCGTTATCATGCTCGGCGAAACTCCTAAAAAGTCTGCATAAACTACACATTCGTTTAGCATGAAATCCTTCAAAAATTGTGTAACATCCGTAAACAAGTCGTTAAGATATAGCCAATCGGATTCAATAAACGCATTAAGAGAATCATTCGAATGAAATGAAATAAGAACCTACTCTCTGCCCAATGGTGTAATAAATTTCGTTGTAAAATGGCATCCATTAATGATGTCAGATAGCTTGGGTATCAGGGATATATCCTTAACCTTCACAATACAAGATCCAGGGGACCACTTTGCGGCTCCAAAACCTTTATCAACCACCACATCAACTGATTGTTCCTTCAACGAGACCACCTCTGCATAGGTGTGAGTACGAGATTTTAATCCTCATTTGCAAGTTCGATGATGAAGCTGTAATATATTTTCCTTTGCTAGTCTTTTACTTTGACAGGGTCTCGAAGGTCCTCAAGAGAAGCATTCCTCGTTTCTTTACAAACTTTAGATATTTTTTTAGGATAATTCATCAGTAACCAAGTCCAATTTGAACCAAAATAAGATTGAAAATCACGATCATCGATGTAACTAATATCTGTACCAATGCCATAACATCAGTACTGATGTCAGTACCGATGTCGTGACATGACATCGGTACTGATGTCGCTAAATTCCAGTAACATCGGTACCGATGTCTCAATGACAGCATTAGCATAATGACTACAAAATTCTGAAAATTATTGAATAAATTTTCAATAATTGATTTCCAGTCACTTTCACACTGTTGAAGTGGCTGGAAATGACCCTCCACTATGTTGGATGGGATATTAGTGGGAGAAAGTGGGAAGAAAATACCAAAAAGGATTTTTGACTTTGGATTGAATGGAGCACTCTATGAAGAGAGGAGGCTGACATTCAGCAAGGGGGAGCACAAAAATGAGAGTGCCAAAGAGGAGAAAGAACTCAGTTTTTTAGAAAGAAAACCAAAGAAAACAAAAACAAAAGGATTTTTACTAAAATTTCAAAGGGATTGGTTTTAGTGTTTTTGAATTTCAAAACTCAGAGGAAGAAGGACTACTACCTCCTCTATTCCTCCTTTTTTTATGTATCATAAAAAGTTCTGGCTTCCCTCAAAAAGTACACCTCTACTCTTCATTTTCATCAAAAAAACCCACAAACCGGATCAAAGAAACAAGGAGAGCTTCCAGGAGGACTTCATGGACCTTGAAGAACATGGATTCATGATTACAAGGTAAGCCTTTGAGTTCCTAGAGTTTGTTCTTATGTTTATATGCTTTTCTTTTTGAAGTTTCATTTTATTTTCGGATATTTCCATTTTTGCGCACCAATCTGTTTTCCATAATTTATAGTATGATTTCAAATCTTTTTTAAGTATTTTCTTTACATAGACATATTCTATACATCTTGAGCTTTCCGATATGATAAAGATTGATAAGTGTATAATTACACTTATTATCATGATAAATTTATACAATAAACACTATAGTTTGAGTCATTTTTATACTTCATATAAAAGATTTCATGTGGTATGTAGTTATTTTTGATGCAAATGCAGATACTAGGTAAATCTTGGGAGTAAAATAATCAAAAGTGAAATTCTATGAAAAAAGAGTGAAAAAGGTGCAAAAAGATGCGTGGAACTTAAAGATTTGGCTTACGATCGAAGCTGTCAAAGATTGGTGAAGTTACAAGGAGATTTCTGAAGAAAACTCAATTCACGGTCGCGACAAACATTCGCGGTCGCGACCTGGTCTCTTCAGAACAAAAGTCTGCCAACAAAAGATTCACGGTCGTGAATCACATATCGCGGTCACGACATGGATGGTTTCTGCCAACCTCTAGATAAGTATGATCAACCGCCATCAACTGCCATCAACTACCAACGAAAAGACACTTATCAGGAGTCAACAAATCATGAAAAGGTGCCTATCCATTGTGGATTAAATCAAAGCCTCTCAACCAATCACATTGAAGAGATGCAATCTTTCACCAATGGATGAGACTCTTCGTTTGGATAGACGCAACCCTTCAAACTCTATAAATAGGACACCAATTCTTCACAAATTTCGTGCAAGGGAGTGCAGCATTGTGTGTGCAACGCCATTGGGAATAAAGTGTAAAAAAAAGAGAGAAATATAGTATGTGTATAGTTAGATTCGCTACGTTCTTAAGTGTTAGCGAGAAAATGTTTTAGTGATTCGATTCTTTGTTTCGATCACTAGATTTCTCTACGTATTCGAGCGATTGTTGTGTAAGTGTACTTGCAAATCACTTATCAATAAAAGTTTTCATTCTTCAATATTCATTTGTTCGATATTCGCAAAGAATAACATCCTAGCGGAGGTTCTGTACTGGCCGAGAATGAATTCAAAGTAGACGCGGGAATTACGGGAATTGATGACTCCCATTAAAGAGTGGATACAGTTTGATCAACTTTAGCTTTCACTTGCATACCTTACAACTTTGCTTTGCTTTCTACTTGTACTTTCTATTTCAAAGTTTATGATATGTCTATGTGTCGTAATGCGTATTTCGTGCTAAGTCTTTTATGTTAATCAAGTTATATGTGTTGGCGTTAATTTTAAGAGTAGTTTCGAGGTTAACAATGTCGTATATAATTACTGAATCTGTGATATAACGCTGTTTAGTGAGCCAACATTTTTGGAATGGTAACATGCTAAATGTAGCTATGTGAGAGCGACCCATACTAAGCATAGTATTGATGTTGTCCATGTTTTCATAATTGTCTTAACTCGTTTACGCTAGACTTAGAAAAGTTATTTCATGTGTAGCTCTGCGGCGAATAATTGAACATTGGAATATCTAGAACCGAATCTGTTAGATAATTTAGTGTGTCGTAACATCTTTGTTAAACTTGCATGTTTTCTCTGCTATACTTGTTCGTAGTGAAAATCTATTCATTTAGAGTTTCTAATCTATCACATCTATATTTACTCAACTTTTCGTTCTAAACTTCCTACCCACAAAAATCTCTAATCTATTCTTATTTTATTTACTTTTAAGCTTCCCTAGTTATCTTTAAACCAGGTTCCTTCCCTGTGGGTTCGATATCTTTTAAAACTACATCACAACTGTATACTTACAGTTATCATCATCTTCTATGTGGTAAGGGGTATTGACAACACCTACATTTTATATGTGAACAAGTTTTTGGCGCAGTTGATAGCCAGCAGTTCACGAGATTTTGGAACCATATTAGATTAAACTTATCAGTAGAAAAGTGGCGAACAAAGATCATCAAAATCCATTAAGTATAGTGAAAGATATGATCATTTGAAGTTTCGGATTTTTTCTGTTGCGGTTTTTGCTGTTTTCTGTGTTTTCTGTAAGTCTGGAGATGTAACATCAGTACCTATGTTACTCAAATTTTGCCAACATCGGTACCAACCTTATCAATATCAGTACCAACCTTGCCTTTGGCAGAATTCAGTTTCACTCCGTTTTGCTCCGTTTCGAATCGTTTAAAGCCCAAAACGACCTGCTGAGACCCTTTTGGATTTGAAAATGCATCATTGGAGGTAACAAACCTCTAAATTAAAATTATTCGAGATTTATATATGATTTATTTATGAATTAATTTGTTAATTAAAGTTCGGAGTAGCAATGGAAGCGGTTCGGGCCATTCGTATCGTTATCACCCTTCGCATGGAAGTCGATAACGATATGGATGATATCGTTACCATTGTTAACCCCAATGATGAATATGTTATGCATGTTCGGCCTAGATTCATGTTTCTAATTGTTTTTTTAGGTCACCCCCACGAAGGGAATAAAAAGTATTCCAGGATAACAGTCTTCACTACTCTGTCATGCGGTCATTTTCACTAATAAAATCGACCAACATATATGTAAATAAAAATGAACCACTTTTATTTAAAATAACAACTTTAAACCATCAATGTTTTAATTAGGCCACACGGGCCTTCTGAAAATCAAACCAAACATACGTGCCATATCTCATGCTAACCTTTGTGGATGCAGGTTAGATGTATACCTAGGATTTATTTTCCTTCGGGTATTGCAAATATTTTTACTAGAATTGTAATTAATAGATTAGGAGAGCTGTTGCATTCCCTGAGTATTGTAATTTATTAATTAACTTTTTCGCATTTACTTAATGCTTGATTTATTGATTTATTGCTTTCCGCACGCGCGTTAAATCATGCATTTCAACCTCAAAATGACCTAAGTGCGAATATGCGCAATTAAGAAAATATGGTTTTCTGTAGATATAATATAATATGATCCAATAAGAAATAAGCAACTTATCCCAAACCTGAATCTCTGTGCCTTGGTAGGCCGTTCCCCAGACGTTAAGCCTCATAGGACTCTAATTCCTGGAAAGAGCTAATCCAGGTGGCGACTCCACACTAAGAGACAGCGGATTCGGGTTTGAATCGATCTGAATAATGTTTTCGCCCTCTCTTCAAAAACCATTTTCCCTGGTCCCTGACTAGGCGCACCCTTTTCAAAACTCCCCAGTGGACCCACCTCTCATCCCCATGCGCTCTTGGACCACCTCTCCGTGTCGTCCGCTCACAGTGGCGACTCCGCTGGGGATTTTTTATAAAAACTTGCTTTTCAAAAGGTTTTAGATTTTGGATAAGTGCTAAAAATTATTGATCGCATTATTCCGTTTTCTCTTAACTATGACATATTCATAATTTCACATTGCAATAGAAGGGATTGGCCCATAAGTCTAAGGTGCCCCTATTATCGTGAAGTTTGCGAAAGTATCCTTTGTGACCCCCTGGTAATCGAAAGGTGCTTAGCAAGTGGATCACTTATTGCCATTCCGCATGGACTCTCTTAAAAAAAGGGGGAAAGTGTATCATAGTGCAAGAAGAACCTTCTACTTCAACAACCCATTTACAACCCTCATGTAGATAACCCATAGGCATTTTCCCTAGGGTGTTACCCAACAAGCGATCATGCATTATATTTTCCTGCAGGTGCGCTTCTTAGTATCCTCGTGGTACTAAGATGAACCAAACTTAGGATAGAGACTAACCAAAAACCCTGCACATAGGACTTATATGGTTGGAGGATTGGACATTGCATGCTATGTGCTATGTATATACTGCTTTCAAATTATCACTGAACAAATTTCATACTGACCACGAATTTTTGTGCAGACACTTGAATGCACACACTCATGTACATATCACGATACTAAACCAATATCACAAACACTTAGGCACAATTGACACTATAGATTGTGTCAACCTAGGATAACATAAAACCACTTAGGGACATCACTTACCCTTTTTCAACGAGATGTCCACTTGGCATCCTGCTATTAGCCCGCACATGGCAAACATACCTTCCTTTTACTACATGATGTCTATTCGACATCCGACACTTAGCCCACAAGGGGCAATAATACATCCTACACATCATCTTTGAGATTTTCACTCGACATCCAACTCACAGCCCTTCCAGGGAAATCATACACACCAAAAGCCCAAATGGGGCAAACACCTACCCAAAATCATTTTTTTCCTACATTAAAGGATATCCTAGTTGATGTCCTAAGACCAAAGCAGGCGAACCAAATTCAAAAATCTTACCTTACCAAATCTTCAAAGGTATACGCTTCATACCCGAATAATTCGCCCACACGAGGTAATAATATACGTATCACCACATACCCTCAAATAGTGATGACTGCACAAATATCCGAAATTTCACCCTAATTGGGCAAAATAACCAAATTGTTCATTAACTAGCTACATACTGTAGTTGTTTTCATTTCACTAGGGTATAACACACCATTGTACCCGAACTTGAACCTAGAATTAGAAGACGCGACAAGATAGCATCACCTAGGATAGAATCATCCTTGGTTATAGCGGTGCCAGCTTGGCACCTGAACCTCTGCACATTCGAGACAACAAACCCACTATACTAGGAGTCACACAGTACAATGCATTATTTTACCGGACTCGCACAATTGTGTGAAAGGTGAACAAAGCCACCTCACGACATGGAAAGAGCCAAAGTTGCGAATTCTCAAAATGCCAGCCTTTTACCCCACGGGTAATAGGCAACCGTCACCTGTTTGTTCCAAATGGATCGGCAAACATAAGTCACACCTAAAACCAAGCCTATTACCACTCAGTCATTATGGCAATCAACTTGTTTGTTCCAAGCGTATTGGCAAACGCAAATCACGACCTCAGCCTTTTACCACGTGGGTATTACGGATAGCAACCTATTTGTTCCAAAGGGATTGGCAAATATAGTCACACTTTACCACACAAGTATCATAGGAGTACCTGTTTGTTCCAAGCTAATTGACAAACACAACCCTCGACATCACATAGATGAAACCTTTAACTATTTATCCATTACCACACGATAACTTGATCATCTCACGATGTCACATAGATATTGTACAAATCTCAAATCCAACCCCCGTTGTTGGATTTTTATCTTCACATGCTTTCACCTTTACTTAAAGACTAACCTGTTTGTTTCAAATGGATTGACATACATGTTATTTCACATCATGGCATTCTAATCCTTTGTGATGTAGACATGATATATGTGCATGTCATACACCTGTTAAAAGTCTATCGCCACGCATTTCATGGCACTTGCTTGGTCATATTTAGCTGATATCTCATCAATATCGCACACTTAGTTTTAGATGACACAAGATGTAGTGCTACCTAGGATCACACACATGGTTTTTCCCACGTGGCACTTGAACCTCTAATCAAATGGGGCTCCAACACAAATCATTCACCAAAGGCCACACATAGCGATAAATTTCATTCACAGTGTATATATATATACATTACTTTCACTAGGGTACAACACACAATTTACTCGACTCACACAAACTATTCAAGTGAAGCCTATTCACAACACGAGAATGCGCCATGGTTATTCTCAACCTTGATATCACCTCATGATATTACACCAATATCTTCTTGACCTCAAATTCACACGACATAGGTGGAAAAATTTACCACATCATACCTAGCTCAGCAAGTATATCATTTTTTAACCTAGTTTGTTTCAAATGGATTGACAAACATGAAATTTATACTATCATAACATTCTGACCCTTGGTAATGCAACCATAGCATATGCACATCATGCATCTATGTTGAGTCAATCATACAATCACACATCACGTATCCGACATTCATGATCTCATGAATGGCTTGCACATCACCTCATCCAAATTTTCCAATCACGGTTTGGTAGGAAGGAGGAACGTTATGTCCAGCTACCTCCACAAAGTAAACGGCCACTGTGTTGATTGACCTCGCCAACAATGTGAATCTTTGAGATTGTAGGGAATCTCTGGCCCCCACAAAATTTTAACAGACTATCAGTCTTTGAGGAGACTTTTGCCAGCATCACAAGCTAACTTGTCTATTGGAGATCTTACCAGATTCCACGCAAAACACAACTAGACTCAATATAAGCCATTCAACCAGAATCTGAGGTAGTTTGGGTAGTCTCAATCATGACAAAACTTTTAGGAAAATGATTAGTCAGGGTTAGTGCAAGCCAATGCCTTCTGATCTACAAAGCCTCAAATTCAGTTTATTCAGTTAGACCAGTTGGCATTTGGTTAGCCCGAGGGAGTTTCAACAAGCCAGCATTTTCCTAGACTCAAGGTGTACTACCTCCCTTCAACTCAGGCTTGAACTTTACAGCACAAATCACTCATCATTCAATGGTGACACAAGCTTTGTCAACCAGTAAACTTTGCACTCACTCTTCGAGATGCGCATCATGGTAGCAGCTCTCGACCACACACGATAGCCAAGTTCCTAACTTTCGACAGAACTACTACCCTACTCCATCACTAGGGCATGATGATGAATGGCTTCCCGAGAAGTTTTATGATGACGAAGCTAAAGAAGGAGATCCCTGGTCACATCTGATCAACTATCAAACTATGATGTTCACTCGAGAACTCTAAGTTAAACTAGACAACTCATAGCTGATCGGATTAGATTCAGCTTGCTCAGAAATATCAGGGTATGATTCAGAAATCCTAAACTTGGTTGGGGTAGGATCAATCAACTCACAATATTGGAGAATCCTAAAAGCTTCATCAAAAATTTGATCGCTAGAGTAAAAAAGAGGCAGCTTGTATCTTCTTTAATGATTCCAGAGGGTATTAGATTATCCAACGGTTAATCAAGAATGCTATATAGAATCAAAGACAAGTAGAAAGTGCGGTATATGGCAACATCGATACATGAAGACGTAGTAGAAAAGTCAATTCTAAATACAACTAGATGGGGAATCTTTTTTTTATGGTCTCCATATACATGTCATGCATATATCATAATATGTTCATACCATACGCATACATATAACATGTTTGACATGCACACATAACATGGTGTTATTTATATATCTCATGCATATGGTCACAACCATTAATTTTGTGTAGGATTACATACAATAAGGTTTAATTTCTTATTTCTTTCGCACACACTTGCAATTTATGTTTTCCATTACTTTCATTCTTTTTGTATGCCCATGGAACACATCGAGGAAAAAGATAGGCATCACAATCTTTGGTATCTAACCGGAATAGATACCTCTTGAAACCATCCCATTCTCATTCATCCCTTTCATGCAACTTGATGTCACATCGATAATACATATATGATCATATCATCCCTTGAATCATACCCTTTAATTGAATACCTATACATGATTATCTCATCATTCTTGCATTTGCTTGGTATCACAACAGTACCACTTAGGGTTGTGTAACTCTACACAACTTGTTTGTCGAGCACCCTCAATCGTCATACACTAAAACGAGTAACAATCTCGTTTCATCTCAACTCTAAATCCACTTCGATGTCCCATTATCATCATAACATCTAATCCGTACATATGGCGTATGTAACCATACCAAACACCCTCAGTCCTTACACACTAAAACAAGTAACAATCTTGTTTTATCTCAACTCCAAATCCACTTCAATGTCTCCCCGACATCATTACATTCAGTCTTTACATATGGCATACATAACCATGTCAAAAGCTCTCATTCCCTGTACAATAAAAAGAGCGTTAATCTCATCATTCACTTTTATATCCCTCCGACATCATAACCTCTTATCCGTGCATATGGCGTACGTGACCATTTCATGCATCACATGCATACATGTGTTCCATGGGTAACCCTCAGGATTCATTATTTTAAATTATTTCGATTACTAACTCTATTTGTTCTTTTGAACACTGCACACACAGTCTTTACTTTTTGTTTGACATAAACATTAACCCCTTGTTTTGCAGCCATTGCCTTGCCTTACATGCACTTTATACATATTTAAGGTTATTTGTCTAACCTAACAACACCATACATTGCATGCATGAAATACACTTCTTCTAGGTTTCGATGAGAAGGATTAAGAATCTCACCAGCAATTGAACGACTATCTCATTTAACCACCTGGGTTTGGGTCAAAAGTTCCAAATACCTCGAATCAAGTCAGAGTTCAGTCAAATCTAGCTCTTGAGATAGATTTGGAGGAGTCAATCCAAACAACGTCAATTCTTTCATCTGAACAAAGACCCTCCATCTGGAATACAAAGGTGTCCATCATATCCCAATAAGGTCATTCTCAATTCCCAAAGGAGACCATCGTTCTACGGGAGATTTATCTTTTCAGCTCACATTTTTGTATGTAAAATAAATATATATGTGTGTGTGTGTGTATTAATAAAATAAAGAATTGACCTCTCCGGTTAACAATATAATCAATTTATCATGTTTATGTTGCTTGAGTTTTGCTTGAGAATTCTATGCGTTCATTTTTACATACACATGTTGTTTTTAGTGTACATGTTGCATCATTGCATGAGATGAACTTGGGTACCACCGAGAAAACTTCAAGTGGTAACCATTCATGCGACTTAGACCTTTATGGGAGAAAATGAGAGAATATAAATGACGAAGGCGGTGGTAACATTCACCATCCTCCACAATGGCAATCACATCTTCTAAAAACACCTTACCATCTCAAAGCTTATAAACAGATACGGAGTTTCCACACAAAGATCCTATTCAAAGAAGGGGTTATCACAAAGTGAAAAGAATTCCTAATCCTCAAAACGCTTACAATTAAAAGCTGGGACAAAGTTCCAGAAGCACCTCCATCATAAGAAAAGAAAAGCTTTTACAAAAGATGAAGCTCACAAATGCAAGGACGAGCATAAGAATGACTCTTCAATGTTCTTAATTGATATGTATTGTGAAACAGCTCATTTAACTGAAAATAGAAAGGTTCAGGCAAAAATTAGAGCATCCGTGAGGTGCTAGCTATAAAACCCTCATGGGATAGTTAGTAATAGAGGTCAAGCTCCAAAGTGTTTACCAACGGTGGTACCCAATTTAAGTTCATCAATGAAATTAACATTTGCACTAAATCATATGTTGTGCATTATAATGAATGCATTCATGTCCACAAGTCAAAATCATAGATAGATAATCATCATACTTGTATACTTGAAAACCTGAAAGGATAATCCAAACAAGGTTTGATAAATTGAAAACCCATAAGGGCGGTCTATACAAAAATTAGAACGAAAGAAATATCAAATTCATCATCTTCATCTAGGAATAGAAAAAGACATCGTCCATCGCAGAACCAAGGACGAGTAGCATCTAGTTTCCTTCGTAACATGGGGCACCACGATAAGAAGTAGCCTACAATGCTTTAAAGCTCGATAAACAGTATCGATTCTCACAATCAACTTTAGGGTTTATGTCAACAACACAAATCGAGATCAATGTCACCATCATTATACCATATGGGGAGGATGCGATTGTCAAGAAATGTTTGACTCATCTAAATCTACTCAAAACTAGATTCAGGCCTCGAACCTGACTCTGATCCAACCATAAAATCGAACTTCAACTCAAACCCGTGACCTTCGTCATTCAAAAGGAGGCCTTTAACCACAACTCGGGTTAGCCTTACTAAGATGGGGCATCAGCTAGGCAGTGTTACACAATGTCAAAGAAAGGTTGCATTCACATGTATTTTTACTATGTACATACCATATTTGCACATGTAAATCTTATTTTGAAGGAAAATTAAACAATCCTTACAACATGGCTAGGGGAAAATCTCTAAATTCCAAGATCTATAAACCAACCTAGACTTATTATAGTCTGAATCATTCCTGTCGCATCTTTCCTGGACTTATTACAGTCCGCATCTTTCCTGGACTTATTACAGTCTGCATCTTTCATGGACTTATTACAGTCCGCATCTTTCCTAGACTAATTACAGTTTGCATCTTTCCTAGACTTTTATAATTCTCATCTTTCCTGGACTTATTACATTCCGCATCTTTCCTAGACTTATTATAGACCGCATCTTTCCTGGACTTATTATAGTCCGTATTTATCCTGGACTTATTACAGTTCACATCTTTCCTGGACTTATTATAGTCCGCATCTTTCATGGACCTATTACAGTCTGCATCTTTCCTGGACTTATTACAGTCCACATCTTTCATTGACCTATTACGATCCACATTTTTTTCGTAACTTATTATAGTCAATGGACCTTGTGAGCGGACGACACGGAGCGGTATGCCGAGAGCGCGCGATTCATAGGCGCGGTCCACCGGGGTGTTTGGAAAAATGGTTTATGCCGGGTCGGGGACCCGGGAAAAGGTTTGAAGAGAGGGTGAAAATGTTATTTAGATCGGTTCGAATCCGAATCCACTGTCTCTCGTTGTGGAGTCGCCACCTGGATTAGCTCTTTCCAGGAATTAGAGTCCTGTGAGACTTAACGTCCGGGGGACGGCCCAACAAGATACAGAGATTCGGGTTAGGGATAAGTTGCTTATTTCTTATTGGATCACATTATATTACATCTATAGAAAACCGTATTCTCTTAATTATGCACATTCGCACTTAAGTCGTTTTGGGGTTGGAATGCATGTTTTAACGTGCATACGAAAAGCAACAAATTCATACATCAAATGTTAATTAAATACGAGAAGTAAATGCGGAAAAAGTAAAGATTAATGGTTACATAACCTTGGGAGATACGACCTCCCGCCTAATCTATGAATTATAATTTCTGTAAAAATATATACAATACCCGAAGGAAATTAGACTCTAAGTTCTAATCTCCATCCACAAATGTTAGCACAGGGGATATCACATATGTTCGATTTTGATTTTAACGAGACCCGTATGGCCTAATTAAAACATCGGCGATTTAAATTTGTTTAAATAAAAATGGTTCATTTTTATTTACACGTAGGTTAGTTGATTTTATTAGTGAAAATGACCACATGGAAAAATGGTGAGAACTGTTATCCGGGAACTTTGGTTCCCTTCGTGGGGGTGACCTAGAACGACATCTAGAAACATAAATCTAGGCCGAGCATGCACATTATATAAATCCAAATAATTACAATTTAGAAGTTTGTTACCCCCAATGATGTGTTTTCAGACTTAAAATTGTCTCAGCGGGTCATTCTGGGCTTAAACAACTCGAAACGGAGTGAAACGAAGCAAAACAACTTTCTACCAGCCTTGATATCGTTAACGGCATTGGCGATATCATTAACGATATCATGTGATATCGTTAACGATATCGACTTCCTCAACCTGCAGTAAACATGCAAAAACAGCAGAAACGGCACAAAAATCTAATCCAAACTTCAAATGACCATAACTTGTGCTATACTTAACAGATTTTAATGATATTTATCATTTCGGAAAGCTCAGGAAGTGTAAAATATGTTAATGCAAATAAAATTGCAAAAAAGATTTCAAATCATACTGAAAATCATGGAAAATAGAATGGTGCGCAGAAAACGATAATAACAGAAAATCAAATGAAACATCAAAACGAAAAGAATATAAATGTAAGCATGACTCTAGGAACTTAGAGGCTTACCTAGTAGCTATGAATCCACTTTTTTTGGTCCACGAAAACACCCGGAAAGTCCTCCTTGTTTCTTTTGTTGGGATTGTCGGTTTTCGACGGAAACGGAGAGTTAGAAGTCTCTGATGATGGGAAGGCTGAAACTTCCGGGATTTTGTTTTGTAAAGAGGGGAAAAGAGGAGGTAGTAGTCCTACTTTTCCAGAGTTTTTTTGAAGGTTAGAATAATACTAAAACCAATCCTTTTGAAGTTTTAGTAGAAAAGTTTGTGTTTTTGTGTGTTTTTGTGTTTGGGATTTATGGTGGCTTTTTGGCTGGGATTTTGTTGAGTTTATAGAGAGCTCTTTGTTGAGTTTTCTCTCTAGAAGAATTCCTTTCATCCTCCTTTCTTTGCTGCCTCTTTTCCTTAGTAGGGCTCCCTTCAATCCAAAAGTCTTCCCACTTGTGTAGTGGGAAGCCCACCTTTTTT
>CATIWQ010005673.1:0-31018 GCA_949673415.1 Euphorbia schlechtendalii
ATATAACGCTTATATGAAGATGCGATTCGGTTGACTCTCCATTATGAACAAAGGTACGCAACTGAGCTATATAAATTGCACATTACTAATTTGTGGGAAATTTCGAACTTCTTCTTGAAATCTTTTGCAATGTGGAATGTGTTACTCATTGCAATAGTCTTTCGCCAAATAAGGTACGAACTTGTTTACCAAATTTATACACTTCTGTTGAATTTACCTTGAGGACAAGGCAAAAGTTAAGTGTGGGGGTATGATAAGTGTATAATTACACTTATTATGATCATAATTTTATATAATAAACACTATAGTTTTAGTCATTTTTATACTTCATATAAAAGATTTCACATGGTATGTAGTTGTTTTTTATGCAAATACAGATACTAGGTAAATCTTGGGAGTAAAATGAACTAAAGTGGAATTCCATGAAAAAAGAGTGAAAAAGGTGCAAAATGATGCGTGGAACTTGAAGATTTGGCTTAGAATCGAAGCTGTCGAAGTTCGGTGAAGTTACAAGGAGATTTCTGAGGAAAACTCAATTCAAGGTCACGATAATACCTCGCGGTCACGACCTGTTCACTTCAGAAGTAGAAATCTGTCAATCAAAGTTTCACGGTCGCGAATCACATATCGCGGTCGCGACATGGACGGTTTTCTAGTATCATCTTCTTAACTACCAACCGCCAGATAAGTATGATCACCCCTCAACCGCCATCAGCTACCAATGAAAAGACACTTATCAGGAGCAAACCAATCATGAAAGGGTGCCTATCCATTTTGGATTGAATCAAAGCCTCTCAACCAATCACATTAAAGAGATGCAATCTTTCACCAATGGATGTGACTCTTCATTTGGATAGATGCAACCCTTCAAACTCTATAAATAGTGCTATAATTCTTCACAAATTTCGTGCATCAAGTGTTGGATAGTGTGGAACACTAGAGAGGAAAGCAAAAGGGTGAAAATATAGTTTGTGTATAGTTAGATTCGCTACATTCTTAAAGTGTTAGCTAGAAAATGTTTAAGTGATTCGAATCCTTGTTTCGATCACTAGATTTCTCTACATTCTCGAGAGATTGTTGTATAAGTGCACTTGCAAATCACTTATCAATAAAAGTTTTCATTCTTCAATATTCGTTTGTTCGATATTAGCAAAGAATAGCATCGTAGCAGAGGTTCTGTACGGGCCGAGACCGAATTCAAAGAAAACGCAGGAATTGCGAGAATTGACGACTCTCATTAAAGAGTGGATACGGTTTGATCAACTTTAGCTTTCACTTGCATACCTTACAACTTTTCTTTTCTTTCTACTTATACTTTCTATTTCAAAGTTTATGATATGTCTATGTGTCATAATGCGTATTTCGTAATAAGTCTTTTATGTTAATCAAGTTATATGCGTTGGCGTTAATTTTAAGAGTAGTTTCGGGGTTAACAATAACGTGTATAATCACTGGATCTATGATATAACGCTGTTTAGTCAGCCAACATTTTTGGAATGGTAACTTTCTAAATGTGGCTATGTGAGAGCGACACTAAGCATAGTATTGATGTTGTCCAGGTTTATATAACAGTCTTATCTCATTTGCGCTAGACTTAGAAAAGTTATTTCATGTGTTGCTCTGTAGTGAATTATTGAACATCTGAGTGTGTTGAACCGGTTTGTTAGATTAGTCTAGTGTGTCGTAACATCTTTGTTAATCTTGCATATTTTCTCTGCTATACTTGTTCGTAGTGAAAAATCTATTTATTTAGAGTCTATAATCTATGACATCTATATTTACTCAACTTTTCATTCTAATCTTCCTATCCATAAAAATCTCTAATCTATTTTTATTTTATTTTACTTTGTTTCTTCCCTAGTTTATCTTTAGACCTGGTTCCTTCCCTATGGGTTCGATATCTTTTCAAACTACATCGCAACTGTATACTTGCAGTTATCATCATTTTTCTATGTGATAAGGGGTATTGACAACACCTACATTTATTTGTGAACAAGTTTTTGGCGCAGTTATTAGCCAATAGTTCACGAGAATTTAGAACCATTATTGATTAAACTTATCAGTAGAAAAGTGGAGAACATTGAAGTAGGATAAAATTCGATTGACAAAATCTCATTTGTTATCAAGCAATTCAGATTGTGGGAGGCACGCGAGAATGCAACTTAGAATATTCAGATTGGTTAACATTTCTGACGTTAGCAGAGTCACGCGGAGACATTGAGAAATGGAGAATGATAGAGAATTCCTTTTATCTCAGACTTTTGTGAGGGAATCTCGACATTCCGTGCTGACACCTTTTGTCTTGTGAGGACCACTGGAAATCTGCTTTAATTTCAGTACTTTTTAACTTGAAAAGAAACCAAAGAATATTCGGTCTCTGATAGAAAATGTTAGTAGTACATGTGTCATTTAATTCTCTAAGTGGAAATCAATTTAGCTTTTAATTAATAAAAGTTAACTTAGCACAGCTAAGTAGATATACTTCTAAACTACGTAGTACTCAGCATAAATCAACTTTTCCTTCTCTAAGCCGTAACTTATTTAATTAATCAGCAAACTGAGTTGTTTTCCCTTAAACAAACTCAAGTTAGCTTCATTAATTAAGAGTATACTTAGTACTCAATTAATTTCATTATCCTGGTTAATTTGCTATTTCCAATGCTTTTAAATACTGTGAGGTAGTATTAACTTGGGTTCTATAGGTCTATACCAAAAATATAAGTCATCGAATCAGTGAGATGAATTATTAATTGATTAAACCGAATTAATAATTAAAAGGAATAATGAGAAAAAATAGGGAAAAGATTGCACAAAGCCAGCAAGGGATTTTTCTTGTTGTGATTGGGCCCCAAACGAACATGTGATGTTCGAAGTGGAGCCTTTATGGCTGCCTAGAGAGCCAATGGGTGCGTTGGGATAGCCCGGGCGCTCTAGCAGGTTGCAGGCCGCAAGCACTGCCTAAGGTAGCTCTTGTGCGGCTTGCGCGCAAGCCCAGCTTGGGGCACAAGGCAAGCTCGTTAAGGCTTGCCTTGTGAGGTAACACGCGGGTCAGCTCGCTGGTCCCCTAGACCTGCGTGGCTGACCTGATAAGCATGGGATGGATTTTATCCATCCCATGCAATTGTTTAGGGGGAGTCTAACACTCCCCCTTTTCCCTATAAATAGGCCACAAACTCTCTCATTATTCACACCTGAAAAATAGCTTTGAGCTGTGATTTTCTCTCTGGACTCTACTCTCTTCTTTCTTTTGTTGTGTGAGATCCTTCATGAGTTTCTCTAAACAATCGAAGAATTCTTATTGAAGACTCTTTCTCAAGTGAGACTTCGAGATTATTTTCGGGTTGGTTTTCGAGTGGTCTAGTAGTTAGTATCTACTGACGGGTTCCTCCTCTTCAAGGTTTTGGTCATTGAAGATCCATGTGGATCAATCATAGAGGCTCTCCTAATTTGGAAGCTCGTGCTAACGTAGTGCTGTTGAAATCTACTCAAAGGGAACACCGCTACCAAAGAGAGAAAGCACGCATCAACTATTAATGCTTCAACCTTTAGATGCTAGGTTTCTTTTATAAGCTTTATAAACCTAAAAGCATCTATGGAACATTTTATCTTAGATTATATCAATAATGGTATGCTTAGGAGATCTTTAGGTTAATTTTATGTTTTGAAATTCTACCTTGCAACTATTGCATGTTCAATCACTGTCTTTATTAACCCCCATTATGAACTTTTGTTAAGTGAAGCTGTGCTACTAATATAGTTGTATATGGTGTTTCAAGCACAAGAAATAGACATACTTACTGACCCTATCGACCACCACAATGAAATCCATGATAACATGGTTCCAAATAATATCTCGAATTAACAGCGTTTGTAGAAGCCTTTGAGACTTGGCATTGTCATATTTACAGATTTGATAAATGTTACACCTTGGCAAAGTTCCTTACATCTCTTTTTAGCCCCTTCTAAAAGAAGGTAATTCTTATTCTCTTAATAGCTACAAGGGAACTAGAATGACCCCCCTAAGCTGATTCATGCATAAGCTGAATTATTTTTTCCTCAAATCATGAACACTTTCCCTTTCACATTAAAATGCATCCCATCCATGTGAAAGTACCTGATGCGTTCCCCACTTTACCTTAAGTTGATTAATTATGTCCTACAAATCCACATTAGTTTCCCAACTCTGTACAATCTCAAGAATTAAGCTAGAAATAAGGGTTGACACCACCAAAGCAGGTTGCCATCGAAACCCTATATAATGCATCAAAAACTGTATTATTAGAACCCTTTTATAGGTAATGTCAAAATTGTAACAAAAGAACTTAGTTATATATGATCAGTCCGAATTGTGTGGTTGTAATTCTCTACTCCAGTAAAAACTTAAAACTTCTATGATCAGTCCGAATTGTGAACAACATGTGTGCCAAAAAATTATCCCACTTTTTAACAGCATGAACTACATCCAACAACTCTTTCTCATAAACTTACCACCCTCTATACTTTTCTAATAAGGTCTTGCTAAGATAAGCAATTGGGTGTCCTTTTACATTAATACAAAACTAGTTCCCACAACATAAGCATCAGTTTCTACAACAAATTTTTATCAAGTGAAGGTAGGCCAAAACTAGAGAACTGTCTAAGACTTGTTTTAGTTTTTCAAAAGTAATAGAAGTTATCCTTCTTGAGTAAATATGTCAGTGGCTTAGTTAATAAACTATAACCCTTGATAAACCTACGATAATGTCTTGTCAAGCCCGAAAATCCACTCAACTGGTTAATGTTCAATGGAATTGTCCAATCTTGCACTGTTGCCACCTTCTTAAGATAAGTAAAAACCTTTCCCCCTTCATTGATATGGCCCAAATACTCAACTTGTGAATCACCAAAACTGCACTTGCTCATTTTTGTTACTAACTGATGTTTTTCAACACTTGAAATACCTCCCTAACATGAACTATGTGTTGATCCATGTTAAAATTGTAAATAATATGTCATTTAAGAAAAATAATACAAATTTCCTAAGAAATAGCTTGAAAATCTAACTCACGAGGCTTTGAAAAATTTAGGGAGCATTGGTTAAGCCAAAAGGCATGACAAAACTAATAGTTCCCTTCATGTGTGCGAAAAGTAGTTTTATGTCTATCCACCAAGACATATATGGCTTATTGCAATAAAAAATGTCATTGTTATATGCAAGTGTTGTGATTTTGAAGAAACAACTTATTTGTCGCAAGACATATTTTAAAATGTTCTGAAGGAGTTGCGATAATTACAGAATTAGATTAAATATACTTTTAATGCAACACTTTGCGAAATTCACTAATGAACAGTGAAAAGTTAGCGATGGAAGTTCTACCGTTTATTTTTTTTATGGAAACGAAAAGCTAAAAAAATTATAAAATAAATAATTTCCAAAAATAAATGTGGTATAAATACCACATATTCTCTCTCTTCTTATCTTTTTGTTGGTCCTTAGACACAAAAGGAGAGGGAGAGTGAAGGCTTTACTTAGTTACTTTTTTTTATAAAATATTTTAACGAAATTCTATTTTTAGATGTGTGTTGAGTGAAGCTATGCTGAGCTGGTCTAAAAACTTATAAACTGCTCAGCTTTATTGGCGCAGTTTATCTTCAATCGCTTGCTAAGTACTCTACTCAGCACGGATTGGTTTTTAAAGCAAAAATGATAAATATAGAAAGAATGATGTATGAGATGAACACGATAAAAGCTAATGCAAAAGTAAGAACTTCAACACCTGGTTTTATCCTGGTTCAGCCCCGAGCCTACCTTCTGTACCCGGATACCTTCTCCGAGTTTAAATCCACTAGTGTTCTTTCCTTACTTAGGCGGAGTAGCCTTTACAACTAGTAGATGCAATTATAGAAAGTACCTTTCTTTCTAACTACCACTCAACTTAGTTTAGGTACCCATCCCAAACTAACACTTAGATTTGTATAAAAAATTGCAAATTGAATTCAACTTATAAACTGTTGAATCCTTACAAGGTTAAATCTAAGAGTGATTCTCTCTATTACAAACAGATTAGAACAATGGTTGTTTACAGATTGCTTGAATTTGGAATTTCATGAAGCTGGGAGTATTTGTGCAGAGTTTCAGCTCTTAAAGAAATTCGAGGTGATTCGCTAAGTTTGAATGTCTGCTTCAGTCTTTTATTTATACTTAACGCTTTGCGTAGTAGCCATTGCAAACTTTTTATCCTAACAATTCTTCAATTTCTCTTCTATCCATATCTTTCGAATCTTCCCCTTGGAGACAAATTCCAGGACATTTAGAGATAGAAAATAAAAAGTTGAGGCCTGATAAAATTCCATTGATAAAATCTCATTTATCTTCAAGCAAATCGATCTGTTAGAGAGGTGCACGAAATGCAACATGGGATCTTGAGATTGGTTGACATTGCTGATGCTTCTAGAGTCGCTAGGAGACACTGAGAAATGGCACATGTCAGAGAATTCCTTTTGCTTTGGACTTTAGTGGGGAATCTCCAACATTCCGTACTGATACCTTTTATCTTGTGAGGAACACTAGAAATCTTCTTTAATTTCAACGCTTTTTAACATGAAAAGCATCGACAGAATATTCTATTTCTCACAGAAGACGTTAGCAGCACAAGTTTCATTTATTTCTCTAAGTGTCAAATAATATAGCTTTTAATTAATAAAAAGTAACTTAGCATAGCTGAGTTGGTATCCTTTTTAAACTATGTAGTACTCAGCACCAGCTCAGCTTTTTCTGCTCTAAGATGTAACTTAATTAATTACTCTGCAAATTGAATTCTTTTTCCTTAAAGAAATTCATGTCAGCTTCATTCATTAAGAGTATACTTAGTACTCAATTAATTTCACTATCCTAGACAATTTGCTATTTCCAAAATGTTTAAGTATTGTGAAGTACTATTAACTTGGGTTCAACAATCTCCCCTATTTTAGACAGATAGCAAACTAGGTAGTAGAATAGATTAATTGAATCAGATAGTTTAAAGATATCAAGAATACCTAGAAGGTGATTTAAGACTCCCTTATGCTGAGTGACTTCCCTTTGTCAGCTTGAACTTCCCCATACTAAGTGAGTCTTCTTCAAGTAGCTCAGCAACCCCATACTTAGAGGATTTTTCTTCATTTTGAGACTTTATCTTACTTCATATTTTCTTTGAGGTTGGTCTCTTTGTATGAGTGTATGCATCATGTATACAACTAACAGCAGAATTATACATACAACATAAAAGCTTAAAGTTAAGAAGATCTTAACTTGGAAGGATAGAACTTGTAATTTTATTCATAAAGAGATTACTTAGTCAGTACATAAATTATGTTCTGAATTAAGATTACATGTTAAGTCCTATTACAAGAGCTATCTACTACTAGGTATATGGCTTATATTCGGCTTTTGAAAGAGGAGGATCCATTCTTGTCTTGATTTGGCATTAGAGGTGGCTTCAAAGGTTGATGATGTGGAGAATAAGGAGAATATTGTGGTCGCCTAAGTAGGGATCCCTTATTGAGATTTTCCTTTCTAAGAGCATCTTCAACTAACTTCTCCCCCTTTGATATCTGGCCCTTCACAATTTGTTCTAGATAGATATTAAAGGCATCAAGGGTAGCTTGTAAGTCCTCTTACTGGCCGATTTTCTACTAGGATATATCTTGCTCCAACTGCTGATTGCCTTTTGAGGTTAAGAAATCCTAATCATTAAGCTTGCTAAGAAGGAGGTGGTGACATCTGGAAAGGTGTGCTATCTGATCGAATCCTTGACATGTGAACTGTTGAAAGCATTGCAGCATAGCTCTGAAATCTATTGTAAAGAGTGCGATCTTCAATTAAGCTTCCATTACAAGGATCTTAGGTCAAATTGATGATATAAACCGAGTTATGTAGTCAATATCCTTAGTGTCCAATTCACCAGTTTTGACCAGTATCCCAACATTCTTCTACAGATCTTCCACCTTCATCTTGATGATATTTAGCTTAGTGTGAATAGTTATTCCAGTCTTTAGACAGAGTGATTTTGTAGGTGGAAGGCTTGGAGTTGGCAGCTCAGGAAATATCTTGCCCATGATAGTAATCAGAAACTTCTGAGAAGCTGAGATCATTGAATCTGTATTCTCATTGACCTCTCTGCTGACATTGTCTATCTTGGAATGTAGAGAGTCGAGATTTAGCACAGGTTTCTTGTCCACCTTGGATGAGATCTCAATCAACAGCTTCACCACTTGATCTTGTTTATTGTCATGGTTCATCAAGAACTTTGACATGGTCTCCAAAACCTTCACCATGTTGTGGCATATGTCCATGGTAGTCTCTACTTCCTTGAGCACAATCTTATGGTTGGTGCTCTTCTTAATCTTGGCTTGTTCTTCACCAAATTTATAGAGCTGTGTTACTTGAATTTCTCTATTGGAACTCAAGGAACTTAGCTGCTCAGAAATAGCATCCACGCTACCCTTTATCTTACCTGCGACTGCGCTAGCAAGTGCAGTAAACATGGGGATAGACGTAATTGCTGCTCCAAGCTGGGCTGCAGACTCCGAAAATCCAGTTAGGATCACAACCATCTTATCAACCAAACTCTTGGCACTTTCTTTCGCTAAGTGATTCTAAATCACAAACAAACTACCTTAAATCTTCTCGAACTCTTCGAAGTAGAGAGACTTAGTAGGCAAGCTTGTATGCTCTTCGAACTCAGGCAGCTTAGCCTTAGGTTTGGTAGATAAGCCCGTCAACTCATGAGTCAGTAGCAAATTGCTTACTGCTCCATCTAACTTGTGAGCACGGGATTTTGTACCAGCTCTTACGTTCAATGATGATGGCTTTTCGAGATTTTTATCCTTAGATCACACAATTTTTGACCATCCGATGATCTTCAAATCGGAGTCTTCCTCGTCTCTGAATTCAAAAGGACCTTTCTAATAAAATTATTTAAATTTTTCCAGAAATTAATTAAAAAAATATGAAAATACACAAAAAATCCGAAAACACCACGGAAAACCGGATCCGGAGCCTGCCTCGCCAGACTCTTTGGCGAGGCTCGCCAAAGTCTCTGGTGCGCCTCGCCAAATTTACCTGTCTTTTTGGATTTTCGGGGTTTTCTCATATAAATAGTCAGGTTTTTTTTATTGAAGGGGCTTGAATTTTCAAAGAAAAATCTGATTTTCAAAGGAAAAAACAACAAGAAAAATAAAAAAAACATTTTCTTTCAATTTTTCTTGAATTACTTGGAACCAAAACACGTTTGGATCCCAACTTTTATTTATTTTCAAATCATTCTTCACCTACCTTTCTTAAAAAAATCCTCAGATATTCTCGGGTCTAAAACAAATTTAAAACTTGAGTCTGATTATCTTTTGGATAAATATTTTCTTCAAAGATATTCGGATCCAAAAGACTATTGGATTCCAAATTTTAATTATTTTCAAATCTTTTTTTATCTACTTTTCTTTAAATATCCTCAGATATTCTAGGGTCTAAAACAAATTTGGAACCCAAGTTTGATTATCTTTTGGATAAATAAACACTTATTTTCCATTTAAATCACAATTAAATCAAAACAAAGGAGGAACGCTCCCGGGGATCATACGGATACGCTGAAGTGGATTCACACCGAAAGGGTAAGCCTCTGAATTCCTAAAACTGCGGATTCTGTGCTCATCGTCTGCTGCTTCTTCTTTTGATTTTATTTGTGGACCTAGGAATTATTTTTATTTTAAATGTTGTAATTTTCTTTCTACATTTGTAATTTTTTATTAATGGAAATTCATGTTAGAATCCCCCCACGAAGGGAATAAAAATTATTCCCGGATAGCAGGCCTCACACTTTGCCATGCGGTCATTTTCACTAATAAAAATTGACCAACAAATGTGTAAATAAAAATGAACCATTTTTATTTAAAATAACAACTTTAAATCATCGATGTTTTAATTAGGCCACATGGGCTTTCTCAAAATCAAATCGTGCTAACCTTGTGGATGTAGGATTAGATGTATTCCTATCGCATTTTAATTATTTTTGGGAAATGTAATTAATAGATTAGGCGGGCGGTTGCATCATTCGAGGTTATGTAACCTTTAAGCTTTACTTTTCTGTATTTATTTACCACTTTGTGGATGGATTTACTACTTTTCGCACATACGCTAAATCATGCATATAAACTCAAAAAATGATTTAAGTGCGAATATGCACAATTAAGAACTATGGTTTTTTTATAGATTTAATTTAATGTGATCACATAAGAAATAAGCAACTTATCCGGAACCCGAATCTCTATGTCTTAGTGGGCTATCCCTTGGACGTTAAGCCTCACATGAATCTAATTCCTAGAAAGAGCTAATCCAGGTGGCGACTCCATACTAAGAGACCGCGGCATTCGGGTTTGACTGATCTAAAAAATGTTTTCACTTTCTCTACCAAAACATTCCTGGTCCCTGACCTAGTGCTTTTTTAAACACCCCAGTGGACCGCGCCTCCGCGCATTCGGCCCATCGCTCCGTATCGCCCGCTCACACTGATGACTTCACAAGGGATTTTTCTAAAAACCTTATTTTTTAAAGGTTTTAGATTTTGGATAAGTGCTGAAAATTATTGATCACATTATTCTGTTTTCTCTTGATTATGACATATTCATAAATTTGCATTGTAATAGAAGGGATTAGCCCATAAGTCTAAGGTACCCCTATTACAGTGAAGCTTTCTCTTGTACTAATCTGTCTCCCTAAGAAAAGATAGTACTTGAGTGGGTAGAGTACTTGTTGCCATATCGCATGTACCTCCCTCAAACCCATTTGGGGAGAGGCTTGGAGTGTATTTTAGTACAACAAGAACCTTCTACATCAACAACCCATTTACAAACCTCATGTAAATAAGCAGTAGGCATTTTCCCTAGGGTGTTACCCAACAAACGACCATGCATTATATCTTTCTTGCAGTTGCGCTCCTTAGTATCTTCATGGTACTAAGATGAACCAAACTTAGGATAGAGAGTAGCCAAAAACCCTACGCGCGGGAGTTGTATGGTTGGAAGATTGAATGTTGCATGCTATGTGTTATGTACTTATTATTGTACAAATGTCATGCTAACCACAAATTTTAGTGCAGACACTTAAACTCACACACTCATGATATAACATAGCATCTCCTCATCATCATCATACTTAGGATTAATTGACACTCGAGATCGTGTCATCCTAGGACAACATGAAACCACTTAGATACATGAAGCATCATTTACCCCAATCTGCATGATGTCCACTTGACATCCGACACTCAGCCAACAAGGGGTAATAACACATCCCATACATTACCTATGAAATGTCCATTCGACGTCCAAATCATAGCCCAAAAGGGGCAACTACCAACCCCAAACCATTTCCCACATTAAAGGATATCCTAATTGATGTCCTAACCTAAGCCCTCACGGGGAGAACTTACTTCAAAAGTCTTACCTTACCAAATCATCAAGGGTATACGCTTCATACCTGAATTATTCGCCCACACGGGGCAATAATTCATGCATCACCACATACCCTCAAATAGCGATGACCACATGGGCATCCAAAACTTCAGCTTAATTGGGTAAAATTAACCAAATCATTCATTATATAGCTACATACAGTAGTTATTTTCATTTCATTAGGGTATGCCGCACTGCTAACCCAAAATAATTTTAACCTCCTCATGAGACCTAGTTGTAGTATTGTTCACAAGGTTTCGACTCTAATGACTAAGGGGTTATATTCTAAAATGAAGCCAAAAACCTTGTTCCCCACTTTTCTACTGATAAGATAAAAGTTCAAAATACGAACAGGTGTTGTCTATACCGCTTATCTAAATAGAAAAATGGTGACCACTGCAAGTATACAGTTACAATGTAGTTTTAAAAGATATCAATCCCACAGGGAAGAACCAGCTCTAAAGATCAAAAAGAGAAATAGAATAGAGAAAATAAAATAGAATGATTTTAGTTAGGAGGATTGGAATGATGGATGAATAGATAAATGTATGAAAGATTAGAGAAGATAAGAGTATACTGATTTTCCCTACCAATAAGTAAAGCAAAGAAAACATGCAAGGTCATCAAAGATATTACGTTCACTAGATTAATTTAACAGACTCAGTTCTAGACACTCAGACATTCAATTATTCACCGTAGAGCAACATATGAAATGACTTTTATAAATCTAGTGCAAATGAATTAAGTCGATTATATAAACCTGGATAACAATATTACTATGCTTAGTACGGGTCGCTCTCACATAGCCACATTTAGCAAGTTACCATTTTAAAAATGTTGGCTCACTAAACAGCTTTATAATCACAGATCTAGTGATTATACACAATCTCATTAACCTCGAAACTACTCTTAAAGTTAACTCAAAAGCATATAACTTGATTAATATAAAAGACTCAACATGAAATACACATTGTGACACATAGACATATCATAAACTTCGAAATAGAAAGTATAAGTAGAAAGCAAAGCAAAGTTGTAAGGTATGCAAGTAAAAGCTAAAGTTGATCAAACCGTATCCACTCTTTAATGGGAGTCGTCAATTCCCGCAATTCCTGCATCTACTTTGAATTCAGTCTCGGCCCATACAGAACCTCCGCTGGGATGCTATTCTTTGCGAATATCGAACAAATGAATATTGAAGAACGAAAAATTTTATTGATAAGTGATTTGCAAGTACACTTATACAACAATCACTCAAGAATATAGAGAAATCTAGTGATTGAAACAAGGATTAGAATCACTTAAACATTTTCTCGCTAATGCTTATGAACGTAGCGAACTCTCTATCTATATACGCACTATATCTCTCTCATGCACTCTAATATTTTCCCTCTGTCTCACTGCACCATGTGCCACGAAATTTGTGAGATTTGGAGCGCTATTTATAGAGTTTGAAGGGTTGCATCTATCCAAACGAAGAGTCACATCCATTGGTGAAAGATTGCATCTCTTCAATGTGATTGGTTGTGAGGATTTGATTCAATCAATAATGGATATGCACCTTTTCATGATTGGTTGACTCCTGATTAGTGTCTTTTCGTTGGTAGTTGATGGCGGTTGAAGGTGGTTGATCATGCTTTTCTGACGGTTGGTAGTTAAGAAGATAATACCAGCAAACCATCCATGTCGAGACCGCGATATCTGATTCGCGACCGCGAACCTTTGATTGGTAGATTTCTATTTCTGAAGTGAACATATCATGACCACGAGGTATTGTCGTGACTGTGAATTGAGTTTTCTTCAAAAATCTCCTTGTAACTTCACCAATCTTTGACAGCTTCGATTCTAAGCCAAATCTTCAAGTTCCACACATCGTTTTGCACCTTTTTTACTCTTTTTTCATAGAATTCCACTTTAGCTCATTTTACTCCCAAAAATTACCTAGTATCTGCATTTGTATCAAAAACAACTAAATACCACGTGAAATCTTTTATATGAAGTATAAAAATGACTAAAACTATGTTGTTTATTGTATAAAATTTATATGATAATAAGTGTAATTATACACTTATCAAAGAGAGAGGATTACTTTCAATCTTGAATTCTAATCACATTTAGAGCTTAAGAACCCTAAATCCTTTACTCTCAAAACCCCCTTCCCTTTTTCTCTCAAATGGAGATAACCAAAACAACTTTTAGAATCCAATCTGACTCCAAGAGTAGTATCATTGTCAACTTTGAAGGCAAAGTAGAGAATATCACCTTTTCTGAAGGAATTCTCTTCACTAAGGTGGAATAAGCTAATAACTTGGAATTTAGCCTAGTTCATGGTGTTGATTATGAAAGTCTCTTGAGGAATAGCACCATGCACTGCATCATCAAGTAGCAGAATTTGAGTCAATTTCTGCAATTGGAGGGACAGCCATAACAAGACTAATCAAGGCATTCTACCCCAACCTCTACACCATATAGGGCTTCAATGATGTCCTATTGGTAGAATTCGATAGGAATTCTTATCTCATCTATTTCAGAATGATAGTAAGCATCCTCAACATGCCTCACAAAGGCACTCAGCTAAGAAGAACTAGTGATGATGATGCCATCATCATCCTTGAAGATTGGGAGCTCCCGTTGAACTATGTCTTAGGAGAGATTGCTACTTCTAGAATGATTTGGACAACTTGAGCTTGCCATGAGATGGTGGTTAAGCTGCTGTTGCCCATGATGAGGTATGTGAGTAGCTGTACCTATTTCGAGAGGTGTGTAATCTACCATATGGTAGAGGGTAAGAGGCTTAACTAGGTAGTGGTGATTCTTCACCACTTGGCTAAGCTGACTACTATCTATCACTATGGTTATCTCATAATTGCCTTAATGAAGAGAGTGAAAGCAAATGTAGCCTTGTACCTTGGAGGGCTAGGTTATACAGTCTTGCCAGTGAAGAAGACTTTAGACTTTCAGCACTTCTCCAAGATGTATCATGACCAAGTGCATACTAGGTACAACAAAGCACAAGAGAAGAGAAAGCTCAAGTGCGTACTACCACTATTGCCCTTGGATGTGCCTAAGGATGAAGAAGATCCGTTTATGGTGGATTATGAGGGAGGTAGTGAGGAAGTTAGTGATAATGTTCCTCTATCAGCTAAGTTAGAGCAAATCAGCACTACTGCAACCTCACGCAAACTAAAAGTTGGGTCTTCTAAGGCTAAAAAGAATAGCCCTTCAAAAACAAGGGTAGGAGATATGCCTGCCCATCCCCCAGCACTTCAAAGGAGACAAATGAAGTCCAAAACTCACATTCAGAGGGAAGTTGAGACAAAGTAATAGATAAAAGAACAAGAAGATGCTATAGAGGCAGAGAAAACCCTACGCCAAATAAAGCGTAAACTAGATGTCTTAGAAGAATCTGAGGTGTAGGGTGATCCCAAAAAGACTAAGGAAGAGGAAACAATTAGTCCTAGCACTGTAGTTGAAGTTAAGAACATTGTGACTCAAGCTAGAGGAACTCAGTGCAAGTGGTCTGCCACCAATAGACATTTAAAGAAGAATATCCATATGGTGAGCGACGATGAGGATGTTGGAGCATCTCTCAACCCCAATCAGGAAGAATCTACGCTTCATGAGTCCAACATCCCCATACCAAACTTCACTCAACCTGAGAAACTTCCTACTCAGTCTGAAGTACCTCAAGCTAACCCATCATTGGGTCAAATAGCTGACCCAGAGGTACTCTCAAACACTTCTCCCACTCCTTCTACAAATCTTAAACCCTCTTCTCCTTTAAATTCCTCAATCTCTACTCCTGTAGTCACTGAAATCCCATCTTCTCCTACACATTCCAAAATTCCTTCTTCTTTTATAAATTCTCAACCTATTCCTTCAAACTCTGTAAATTCTCCAATTCAAATTCCTACTAATTCTTTTTCACCAAAACCTTCTCCATCTCCTATCCCAAACACTGCTTCTTCTCTTCATCAAACTCAAATAATCCCATCTCCTATAAAATCTAAACCCATTCCCTCTTCTTCAACTATAAAAACTTCTAATCCAACCATTTCTTCAAACCCATCCTCATCCCCTCTAATCCCTCTGATTAGAGAAGTTCCTAATGTTGAGAACTCTACTCAGCAAGGAAATGCAAGTGGTCTTGGTACTAATGAAAATTTTACAGTTAGTGAAGTAGCTACACCCAGCAGCAAGCCAATCCATGAGGACATGGCTGATTCATCCATCCTAGCTCAAATAAAGGTGCTAGCAAGGAAGAAATTCCAACTCTTAAGTTTGACGCTGAGTTGGATGGGGCAGTTAGCAAATTGCTACTAACCCAAGAATTGACAGACTTGTCATCTAAGCCTAAGGCAAAGCTTCCTGAGATTTATGAACACTTAAGCTTTCCCTTTGAATCACTCTACTTCTAGGAGTTTGAGAAAATTCAAGGCACCCTATTTGTGATTTAAAATCACTTAGCTAAAGAAAGTGCTAAGAGTTTGGTTGACAAGATGGCTCTGATTCTAACCTATTTATCTGATTCTGCAACCTAGCTTGACATAGTTGTTACTTTTATCCCCATGTCTAATGCACTTGCAAACGTAGTGGCAGGAAAGATAAAGGGTAGTGTAGACGCTGTTGCTGAGCAGCTGAGTAGTTTGATCTCCACCATGGAAACTCAAACTACATAGTTCTATAAATTTTGTGAAGAACAAGCAAAATAAAGAGGAGCACCAATAAGAAGATTGACTCTATGCTCAAGGAAGTATAAACCACAAAGGATATTGGGCATAACATGGCGAAGGTCTTGGAGTCTATGTCTAGATTTCTAATGAATCAAGATAACAAGATTGATCAAGTTTTAAAAGTTGTGAATGAGGTGTCCACTAAAGCTGATAAGTAGCCTTTGTTGAATGTTGATTCTCTCTCCACAAAGCTAGACTCAGTATGCAAGGAGATCAACACCAACACAGATGAAAAGGTTTCAAAGTCTTAGAAGTTTCTCTTGGATGCTATGGGAAAAGTTTTCCCATAACCAACTGAGTCCTTATGTCCTAAAACCGGCCTTTCCATCCACTCCAAGATGAACATTCTCAAGACCAAACTTGAAGATCTTCAGAAGAATATAGGATAACTGGTGTTAACTGGAGATTATGACACTATGGATATAGATTACACTACAAAGTGTATGTCTTCCATCTGTACAAATATCCTAGTTATGGAGGCGAAGTTGAAAATTGCTTTATCTACTTTAGATTTTAGATCTCAGCTGCAGTGCTTTCAACAGTTCACGTGCTAAGATTTTGATCAGACAGCCCATCTCTCCAGATATCATCATCTTCTCCTCAACAAATTGAATGACCAAGAGTTTCTAATCAACAAGGGTAAGGAGATGCTGGAGCAGGAGATTTCCCCACAAATCATTAGAAAGCAGGAGGACTTCCAAGCTTCTTTGGACTCCTTTAATGTCTTCCTAGAACAAATTTTGAAAGGATAGATATCAATGGATGAGAAGGTAGTAGAAGATTCCCTTAAGAATGCTAATTTGAATAAGAGATTTCTTCTGAAATGTCCTAGACAACAACCTCAGCAGCAACAACAAAAGCCAACCTTTGATCATCTTGGAAAGTCTTCTAGATCTCACAAATAAGTTAATCCAATGTATTTAGAATAGGCAAATCTTGTAATAGGACTAATTTGTAATCTTAGCTTAGGACACTTTTTGTGCACTAATTAAGTTTTTTATATTAATAAGAAATTAAAAGTTTTGTCATATCAAGTTAATAACTTCTTAACTTCTACTTCTATATTGTATATGTTATTTTTGCTGTATTATTGAATATCTAATGCAGGACTACATATACTAAGACCAACTTAAGAGAAAATCTGAAGTAAGACAAAGTCCCAAAATGAAGAAAATTCCTCTAAGTATGGGGGAGCAGAGTTTCTTGAAGAAGACTCACTCGGTATGGGGGAGCTCAAGTTGACTAAGGAAAGTCACTCAGCATGGGGGAGTCCTATATCACTTATCATGTATCTTGATATCTCTAAACTATTTATTCAATTAATATCTTCTTCAACCTGGTTTGTTATCTATCAAAAATGGGGGAGATTATCAAACCCAAGTTAATAGTACCTCACAATACTTAAAGAATTTTGGAAATACCAAACTGACTAGGATAGTAAAATTAATTGAGTACTAAGTATACTCTTAGTCAATGAAGTTTACCAACTCAGTTTACTGAGTAATTAATTATGTCTTAGAATAAGAAAAGTTGAGTTGAGCTGAGTATTACTTAGCTTAGAAGATATACACTCAACTGTGCTAAGTTAGCTTTTTAGGAATAAAAAAACTGTATTCCTTGACACTTAGAGAAATATTTGACACTTGTGCTACTAATGTTTTCCGTGACAAACAGAATATACTTTTGATGCTTTTCAGGTGAAAAAGCGCTGAAGTTAAAGGAGATATTCCAGTGGTCCTCACAAGATAAAAGGTGTCTGTACAGAATGTTGGAGATTCCTTACTAAAGTCCAAGACAAAAGGAATCCTCTAACATGCAACATTCTTAGTGTCTCTGTGTGCCTTTGCAAACATCAATAAGTCAACTAATGGCAAAATACCATGTTTCATCTTACGCGCCTCTCTATCAGATGAGATTGCTTGAAGATAAATGATTTTTTGACAAAGGATTAATCTCATGCTTCAACGTTCAAAATCTCTATCTCTAAACATCTTGGAATTTTTCTCCAACGGGAAAATTTGAAAGATTTGTAAAGAAGAGAAATTGAAGAGCTGTCAGGATGAAAAGTTTGTAACAGCTAATTCCAAGACCTTCAACTATAAATAGAAGTTTAGAGAAAACATTCAAACTTGGTGAATCACCTTGAATTTCTCAAAGAGCTAAAACTCTGTTCATTTACTCCCAGCTTCAAGAAATTCCAAATCAAGAGATCAGCAAACAATAGAAATCCTTATTTGTTTGTAATAGAGAGAAAAACACTTTAGTTTTAACATTGTAAAGAATCTTCAACATTCCATAAGTTGAATTCTCTATTCATAACTCTTTTTAAGAAAATTGAGTGATGGTTTGGGAAGGGTACCTAAACTGTGGTCTGAAAGGTAGTTAGAATGAAAGGTACTTTATGTAATAGAGCCTACCCATTGTAAAGGTTTCTCCACTTAAGTAAAGAATGAAATCACTAGTGGATTAAAACTCGGAAAGGAATCCAAGGACTAGAGGTAGGCTAGGGGCCAAACTAGGATAAATCTCAAGTGTTGAAGTTCTTACCTTTACTTGTGCTTTTGTCGCATTTCTCATTCATCATTTTATCTCTCTTATCTCATCATTTTTCTTGAAAAACATATCCATGCTGAGTAGAGTACTCAGCAAGAGATTACAGATAAACTAAGTAGCGAAGCATAACAGTTTATAAGTTTTTAGACCCAACCCAGCACAAGGCACTCAACACGTGCATCTAAAAAACTTTAACTTGGTAAATAGTTTATAATATCTAAAAAGTAACAAAGAACAGCATTCACCCCCCTTTGCTGTGGAATTAAGCTGTCTAAGGATGAACAATACCATACATGATATCAGGTTTATAAAACTTATAAAAGAAACCTAGCATCTAAGTTTAGAACATTACTAGTTGATGTCTGATTCTCTCTCTTTTCGATACGGCATTCCCTTGGAGCAATTCAGTAGAGCTTCGTTAGCACAAACCTCCAAACTAGGATAGCCTCTATGATTGATCCATACGGATCTTCACCGACAAAACCCTTCGCTGAGGTAGAACCCGTTGGTCGATAGTAGCTGCTAGACCGCTCGAAGACCAACCTGAAAAATATTAACTGAGAAGGCTCACTTCAAAATAGAAAGAGCCTTCTAATGAATTCTTCATCGCTTGGAGAAACTCATGGAGGATCTCGCGAAGAAAAGATGTCGAACTCATAAAGAAAGACTGAGCTGAAGTGATGAAGAAAGGAGAATGGGAGCATTATATATAGGGGGAGGGGAGTTAAAAACTCCCCTAAAAAACCAATGTAGGATGGGATTTCACCCATCCCACACGCAGTTAGGAGAGCTGTGTGCTGACTTGCAAGGCAAGCCTTAATAGGATTACCTTGACCTATAAGCTAGGCTTGCGAGCCTTCCCGCAAGCCCAGCTTGCGAGCCTTCTTGCAGGCCCAGCTTGCGGGCTGTGCTAACGAGCCTACATAGCAAGCTCATGTAAGTGCTACCATAGGCAGTGGTTGCGGGCTTGCAATCAGCTAGCGCACGTGGGCCTAGCCCCGTGAGCTAACGACCCATGAGCTTTAAGCTCGCGGAGGCAGCCACGCAGGCCCAACTTTGAACAACCTGAATTCATTTAGGGCCCACTTACAACGGGAAAAATTCCCTTGCTCTGCTCAGTGTAATATTCCACATTTTCTCCTTGAATCCTTTTAATTATTAATTTGGTCCAACCAATTAATAATTCATCCAACGAATTCGACAATCTTAATATTCTCGATATAGACCCAGTTTATAGGTTTTTTAATTAGTCCGATAAAAACCCAAAGTGTGTGACCTCATTGAATCTCAAAATATAGAGCCACTAGAGTTTATCCTAAACTTGGCTTCCCATCCAGGAACCTTTGGGCTCAGTGTTCCAGGCCAATATGAAACTGGATAACTCTAGATGATCAAATGGGCTTTCTAGTAAAGGCGTATGGTCCTTCGATACTTAGAATGTCACATGCCTGACTTGATCCGAGTTTGCAGTAGTAACAAATACAATACACTCCTTCCATCAAGTTAAGTACCATCTAGTTTATTGAGCACGGATTAAGTGTTAGCTCATGTAATAGCCATACCTATCCTGGAATTAGACTTGTTCACAAAGAACACCACTCGCCATAATGTATTAAGATTGACTAGAAAATTGTTCTATCAATCTTATACTCTAATCAGAGGTTTACGAGTGTGTCTCTTCAATAAGAGGCCCTAAGGTACATCTCCCATGTGACCATCACTATACTCGTAATCACGTGTATCATCTTGATCACCAAAGTACGAATAAGTATTAACCAAAGTATAGCAACTCCTACATAAGGTAATCAGTATCTCAGGTTTGAAGATACATTTACTGCTACTACAATATGACATGACACCAACATATGGATATAATTATTTTCGAGTGTCTTTCTTATAGCAGTCTCCAATGTATTACCCGAATACATTCATGTGTTAACTCAAGGTACCACCTTCAGCTCGTGAGATCGGTTGCTTGGATCTAATTCAAGGAGTAAACTTACACATGCTAGTCTGTCCGCTTTATTGATGTTTAGTCTCAATGAAACTATGACTAGGAATATTTAAACTATTCATAGTAACACGTATGTGCAATTCTCACACTACATAGCTCCCACTATGTCCTTGCACTTTTACGCTATGAAATAGTCATGGACTTTGTCTTATCAATGTGCATATATATAATACCCATATATATGATACCAGCGAGATACATAAATTAAATAAAAGCACTGATAAATAACAAAGATGCCTTTATTATTATTATTATTATTATTATTATTATTATTATTATTATTATTATTATTATTATTATTATTATTACAAAACTGTTTGTACATTATAACTAATTAAGACATATCGCCCTAATAGCCTCTAGGGCATAAATCTTGTCTAACACAAATTTCCTGAATTTAAATAGAAGGGGATATTTGAATGTCGAGAAAGTAGTAGGAATTATGCGTTTAATTAAAGACCTTATATTAAATGCATGTACATATACTAATATCTAAACAAATTCTATCTTATATCTAGGTTGAATAATGAATCCAAGCATAAACCTTCGCTCAATTTTAGACGATAAACTAGATGGTTCAAACTTTACTGATTAGTTCAAGGCGGTGAGGATAATCCTCAAATCTGAAAGGATAGCTTATGTTTTGGATGAGCCCCTCCTTGATAAACCTAATGCTGAAACTGATGCCAATGAACATGAGGCATGGGAAAAGCACAGAAAGGATCGTGAACTGCAGCATGCATAATGCTGGCAACTATGAATTCTGAGCTTTAGAAATAGCATGAGAGCATGGACTTAGATACCATGATTCTCCATATTCGTGAACTCTTCTCAAAGCAGGCTAGGTCTAAGAGTTTTGATACATCAAAACTCTTATTCGGGATGAAGATGTAGGCTGGCGCTTCAGCATCGCAGCATGATCTTAAACTATTGGGGTTATATAGAGAAGTTGAGTCAACTAGGTTTTGTGATGGATCACAAATTATGTGTGGATCTGAATCTTGCTTCATTGACTAATATTTATTCACAATTTGTGACTAATTATTATATAAACAAGATCAATGCCACATTTCCCGAGTTGGTCAACATGCTTAAAACGGTAGAGCCTAGATTCGAAAGGATCCAAAGGCTTTATTTCTGGTTGAGAAAACCAAGCCTTCCCAGGGTGGGTCCTGTTTTGGAAAGAGTCTGGGTGACAAGAAGAAAATTGGTAAAAAAGAAGAAAATTAAGAAAGGAACTACAAATGTCTACTTCTGATGTGGCAAGACCAGCCACTTGCAAGGTTCAGATTTTTTAACAAGTGAAGAAGAATCCAAGTGAGGCATCTACTTCATGTATGTTCATCATAAAGAGTTTCTCTATAGTTCCCTATGAGTCTACATGGGTATTGGATACTGGTTGTGGCATTCATATCTGTACTTCTATGCAGGGGTTGCAAAATAGTAAGAGGCTTGCAAAGAGGGAAATGGACCTAAGAGTTGGAAATAGAACCGTAGAACCCAAGTTAATAGTACTTCACAGTACTTAAACATTTTGGAGATACCAAACTATCTAGGATGGTGAAATTAATTGAGTACTAAGTATACTCTTAATTAGTGAGACTGACTTGAGCTTGTTTAAGGAAAACAACTTAGTTTGCTAAGTAATTAATTAAGTTACATCTTAGAGTAAGAAAAGATGAGTCTATGCTGAGTACTACTTAGTTTAGAAGGATATCAACTCAGCTGTACTGAGTTAACTTTTATTAATTAAAAGTTATATTGATTGACACTTAGAGAATTAAATGACACTTGTGCTGCTAACGGTTTTTGTGAGAAACAGAATAATCTTTCGATACTTTTCAGGATAAAAGCATTGAAATTAAAAATGATTTCTAGTGGTCCTCGCAAGACAAAAGGTGTCCATATGGAATGTCAGAGATTCCTCACGAAAGTCCAAGTCAAAATGAATTCTCTTTCATGTGCCATTTCTCAGTGTCTCCGCGTAACTCTACAAGCCTCAACAATGTCAACTAATCTCAAGATTTCACGTTGCATTTTGCACGTCTCTCTACCAGAATGATTTGCTTGAAGATAAATAAGATTTTGTCAACAGAATTTTATCGCGCCTCAAAGTTTAAATTTCTATCTCTAAACGTCTTGGAATCTGTCTCCAATAGGAAGATTCGAAAGATATGAAGAGAAGAGAAATTGAAGAACTGCAAGGATGAAAAGTTTGCAACGGCTATTTCCTAAAGCTTCAAGTATAAATAGAAGATTGAAGTAGACATTCAAACTTGGTGAATCACGTTGAATTTCTTTAAGAGCTGAAACTCTACGCAAATACTCCCAGCTTCAAGAAATTCTAAATTCAATCAATTAGCAAACATCCACTATCACTTTGTTTGTAATAGAGAGAATCATTCTTAGATTTAACATTGTAAGGATTCAACAATTTATAATTTGAATTCATTTCACAAACTTTATATTCAAATCCAAGTGTTAGTTTAGAAAGGGTATCCAAATTGAGTTGAGTGGTAGTTAGAAAGAAAGGTACTTTTTGTAAAAAGTGTCTACCCGTTGTAAAGGCTGCTCCACCTAAGTAAGGAACAAACACTAGTAGATTTAAGCTCAGAGTAGGAATACAGAGACTAGAGGTAGGCTCGAGGCCGAACATGGATAAAACCAAGTGTTGAAGTTTTAAACTTTCACTTTAGGTTTTATCGTGCTCAAACTCATTCATCATTCTTTCTAAACTTATCATTTTGCTTGAGAAACTGGTCCGTGCTGAATAGAGTACTCAACAACTGATTGAAGATAAAATATCCAGTGAAGCTGAGTAGTTTATAAATTTTAAGACCCGCTCAGCACAGCATCACTCATCACATATCTAAAAATTTAAGTTAGTTTAAACAGTGTTATAAATCTAAAGAGTAACCAATAAACGCAATCACCCCCCTCTACGGTTGTTTATAAGTTGTCTAAGAACCAACAGGAACACGAGTTGCTGCAGCAGTTGTAGGGACATATAGCCTTCATTTGCCTAGTGGCGTAGTTTTAGTTTTGAAAAATTACTATTATATTCCTTTGTCACTAAGAATATTATTTATGTTGCATGTTTAGCAACAGAGGGATTTGAGATTTTATTTTCTAATAATAATTGTCAAATTCGACACAATAATGTTCTTTATGCTTGTAGAATATCTATTGATGGCATTTATGTTTTAGATACTAAAATTGAAATTCTAAATATGAACATTGTTAAGAAATCAAGATTAGATAATGAGAAAAACTCATACTTGTGGCATTGTCATCTATGCTATAGAAATGAGACTCGCTTAACTAAGTTACACAAATGTGGTGACTTGGGCCCAATGTAATGGGAATCGTATGGGGCATGTGAACCTTGTTTGAAGGGAAAGATGACTAAGAAACCTTTCAAAGGAAAGGGTCAGCATGCCACTAGTACCTTAGAAATAATACATTCTGATCTATGCGGTCAAATGAGTGTTAAGACACATGAGGGTTTCATCTAATTCATAACCTTTATCAACAAGTACTTGTAATATGGTTATCTGTACCGTCTGAGGCACAAGTCTGAAAGTTTTGAAAAATTCAAAGAATTCAAAACTGATGTAGAGAAACATCTTGAGAAAGTATCAAGATCCTTTGATCTGATCGAGGAGGTGAATACTTAAGCCAAGATTTTCAGGATTATCTAAGGGATAATGGTATTTTATCTTAGTGGACACCTCCTTTTACTCCCCAACACAATGGAGTGTCAAAAAGGAGTAATCAAACCCTACTCAATATGGTTTGGTCCATGATGAGCCAAGAAGAACTCAGCAAATCCTTTTAGGGTTATACACTTAAGAGCATAGTTTATATTCTAAACTGAGTGCCCTCTAAATTAGTTGATCAAACATCTTACAAATTGTGGTATGGTAAGAAACCAGTTCTTTCTCACTTAAGAGTTTGGGGATGTCCTGCTTACGTTAAGAGGATAAGTTCAGATAAGCTAGGTACTAAGTCTGATAGGTGTCTGTTTGTAGGCTACCGTAAGGAGACTATAGGTTATACCTTTTATGATCCTAAGGAACAAAAAGTCATTGTTCCCAAAAATGCTCAATTCCTGGAGAAGGAGCATATACTTGTGAAAGCCAGTAGGAGCAATCTTGAGTTAGGCACTCAAGAAGATCAAACAAACAATCAACTAAGTTTTCCTACACCTGTTACACAAGAAAGTGTAAGCATAGAGCAACCTATTATAACATCGACATTGCGTAGGTCAGGTCGGGCTCCAATCATTCTAGAGCGATACATATTTCTCATCACTGATGAGAAACATCTCTTCCTTGTGGAAGATAATGAGCCTAAGATTTACAAGGAGGCAATGGAAGGCTTAGAGTCTAATAAATGGTTTGCAGCCATGAGGTCAAAGATGAACTCCATGTACAAAGTTCAAGTGTGGAACTTGATAGATGCTCCAAGTAGGATTAAGCCATTAGGATGTAGTGGGTTTGCAAGAAGAAAATTGAAATGCATGGTAATGTAATTACCTATAAAGTAAGGCTGGTTGCAAAAGGTTACAGTAAAAAAGAACGCATTGACTATGATGAAACCTTATCACCGATGGCCATGCTAAAGTCTATCAGGATACTCTTTGCCATCACCGCGCATTAAGATTATGAGATTAAGTAGATGGATGTGAAAATAGCATTCTTTAACGAGAATCTGGAAAGGGATGTACATATAGCACAACCCAAGGATTTTACATCAAAGGATGGCTAAGGTATGCAATTTGTAGAAGTTCATTTATGGACTTAAGCAAGCATCAAGGAGTTGGAATATTAGGTTTGACGAGACAATCTGAGAAATCGATTTTGTGTCAAACGTTAATGAGCCCTGTGTATAAAAGAAGGCTACTGGGAGTGTGATAATTTTCCTTGTATTATATATCGATGACGTATTACTAATTGGAAACTATGTTCCTTTTCTTCAGAAAGTGAATTCATAGTTGTCAAAGAAGTTATCAATGAAATATCTAGGAGAAGCAACTTTTATACTTGGTATAAATATCTACTGAGATAGATCTGGAAGGCTATGCATGAATGGAATACCCTATCCCTCAGTAATAGGATCCTTCATAACCTTGAGCAGTCAAGAAAGGGTTTTCTCCCAATGTCTCACAGGATTAACCTTTCCAAATCTGAGTGTAAGAACACAATAAGAGAGATTGTGCATGAATAGAATACCCTATATCTCAGCGATAGGATCCATCATGTATGTATGCTATGGTATGCACTCCACCTAACATCTCACATGCGTTGAGAGTCACGAGCAGAATTCAGTCTAACCTAGGTTAGAAGCACTGGATGGAGTTTAAAACTATCCTTAAGTACTTACATAGGACTAAAGATATGTTTTTGGTATATGGAGAAGGTGATCTCTCTATGAAGGGCTACATCGACATGAGTTTTCAGTTTGACAGGGATGATTATAAGTCCCAATCAGGATATGTGTTTATGTTAAATGGAGGGGTAGTTGTTTGAAAAGTTTCAAACAGGATACGATTACCAATTCAACCACAGAATCTGAGTATATTGCTACTTCAGAAGCAGTTATTGGGAAATTGTTAGACATGATGTATGCCCTAGAGGAAATTAGGATGATATGTCTTAATTAGTTATAATGTACAAATATTTTCGTATTATTATTATTAATAATAAAGGCATCTTTGTCATTTATCAATGCTTTTGTTTAATTTATATATCTCACTGGTATCATATATATGTGGTATTAAATATGCGCATTGATAAGACAAAGTCTGTGACTATTTCATAGTGTAAAAGTGCAAGGACAAAGTGGGAGCTATGTGGTGTGAGAATTGCACATACATGTTACTATGAATAGTCTAAATATCCTTAGTAATAGTTTCATTAAGACTAGACATCAATGAAGTGGATAGACTAACATGTGTAGGATTACTCCTTGGATTAGATCCAAGCAACCGATCTCACGAGCTGAAGGTGGTACCTTGAGTTAACACATAAATGTATTCGGGTAATATATTGGAGACCGCTATAAGATAGAAACTTGAAAATAACTATATCCATGTGTTGTCTCATGTCTTATTGTAGTAGCAGTACAAGTATCATTAGACTAGAGATACTGGTTACCTTATGTAGGAGTTACTATACTTTGGATCATAGTTACTCATACCCTGGCGATTAGGATGACATGGGTGATTACGAGTATGGTGATGATCACATGTTGGTAAGCCGAGTAGTCAAGATGGGATCCATCACTCCTGATATAGTAATATAATGGGAGATGTACCTTAAGGCCTCTTATTGAAGAGACACACTCATAAACCTTTTATCAGAGTATGAGATTGATAGAACGGGTTTCTAGTCAATCTTGATACATTATGGTGAGTGGTGTTCTTTGTGAACAAGTCTAATTCCAGGATAGCTACGGCTATTACATGACCTAATACTTAATCCGAGATCAATAAATTGGATGGTACTTAACTTAATGGAAGGAGTGTATTGTATTGGTTACTACTGCAGAACTAGATCAAGTCACAGGTACGTGACGTTCTGAGTATCGGGGGATCATACACCTCCTAAAAAGCCCATTTGATTGTCTAGGAGGGTTCCATATCGGTCTGAAACACTAAGCCTAAAGGTTCATAGATGGGAAGCCACACTTAGGTTAACCTCTAGCGGCTCTATACTTCGAGATCCTATGAGGTTACACACATTGGGTCTTTATTAGACTAAGTAAAGAACTTATAGACTGGGTCTACATCGAGAATAAAAAGGTCGAATTCATATTGGATGTATTTTGGTTAGACCAAAATATAGAAAAAAGGGGAAAACTGAACCGATGTGTCGTAAGTGGATCTTGTGAGAAATCTCACAAGAGTCAGCGAGGCAAGCCCGCGCGAACGCTAGACGCGGTCGTGGGCTAGCAAGCGCTTCTTGGTAATACTTGTGGGAAAGCTCGCAAGCGCTGCCAAGGGGTTACGGAGGGCTTGTCGCAAGCCTAGGCTGTTGCGGGCTTGCGAGATTTTTTGCAAAGTTCGCAGTGCACAAGGCAATCCCATGCGAGGGTAAGCCTTGCATGATAAGCTGCTCCCCGAGTTTCTCACGGAGCAGCCCGCGTAGGCTTGCAAGCTCGCATGGGATTCATGTAAAACACCAATCCCACATTTTTAGGGCTATAAATAGCCTCATTCCCCCCTCTCTTTCAAATCAATTCAATTCAGTTTTCTCTCTGAGTTCGACATCTTAATTTCACGAGGTTTTTTGCGAGATCCTCCACGAGTTTCTCTAAGCGACGAAGAATTATTTAGAAGTCTCTTTCTATTTTGAAGTGAGCCTTCTCAGTTAATATTTTCAGGTTGGTCTTTGAGCGGTCTAGCAGCTGCTATCTACCAACGGGTTCTACCTCAATGGAGGTTTTGGTCGGTGAAAGACTGTGTGGATCAATCGTAAAGGCTATCCTAGTTTGGAGGCTAGTGCCAACAAAGTTCTGCCGAATTGCTCTAAGGGAATGCCGCATCCAAAAGAGAGAAGCACACATCAACTTGTAATGTGCTTAACTTAGATGCTAGGTTTCTTTTATAAGTTTTATAAACCTATTAGCCTCTATGGAATGCTTCAACTTAAATTATATTAATCATGACATGCTTAGGAGATCCTTTAGGGTTAATTTTAAATTTTTAAAATTCCACCTTTCAACATTGCATGTTCAATTACTGTCTTGATTAACCAGCATATAGTCCCCTAACTATAATTTCTAAACGAATTAAGGTTAATCCAAATTGATCTTGTAAAAGATTCGCTACAGAACATATATGTTTATTTTTTAAATGATTCATTTCATCAAGTGTACCCATTCCACATTTCATTTCAATCAAACGATCCGTAACTACCAACTCGCACTATATTATCAATTTCTGAAAAGTCAGACTTGTAAAGTCTTGATATGGCATTTTTTTCTAACTCTTCAACTTTACTTTCTTTCCTTGTTCATTCTTCAGCAATGCCAACATTGTTTACCCAAATATAATTGCAGTGTTGGCGTTGATGATTCCCACTTCCACATTACCTACGACAATCCATCCAATTTATTATCTATGGCGACTATGGCTCCGTTAATTTCATTATCATGTTGCTTCTAGGTCTTGAAATTTGTTTTGAATCTTGTTTTCATTGGTAAGTACAAACCAAACTCTGCCTCAAAGAAAGCCTAAGTCGTACTTTATCCATCATAATTCAGCAGCCGTCTTCTTCTTCTATTCAATCGTCTATTTCGATTCCGGTTTTTTTTCTAAAACTAATCAATTTGAAGTTTTTAAAGCCATTGACAATGAATTGCATAAAGTTGAATGATTTTAACAACAATAATGAAGATGAAGCAGCTCATGACCAAATTCAACCAGATTAAAGAGATAGAAATATCATATTTTGTTTATTGTAATACTATATTAGTTTTATGATTTTGAGTTTGATTTGTTTAAGAATTAAGTCTACAAAATTTGGGCTTTGTAATTTGCTGAGTTAATTGTTCATGTTTTTTATCTTCATAAACCTCATCATCCTCTACTAATTTCTTATTTTGATAACCAAAAATCTAAAATATGGATTTTATTACCCTAATCAATCATTCATTTCTCATTTTAATGGTTGAAGTTTTCCATTTGATTTTAGAGTGAATTGAAATGTCTCATGGAACTAGATTGAGAGAGAGATGGAAAGAAAGAGAAAGAAGTGAGGTTGAAGTGAGGGTAAATTATAGTAAGGATCGGGTCCAAAAGATCATTCTCTTGTATAAATGAAATGTGTCTCTTAAAACTATATTATTCTATTACTTTCCATTATTTTAATAGTTTATGGGACATATGTAATTCATGTAAGAGAAAAGATCCTCAAGACTTGGTCCCTATTATAATTTCCTGTGAAGTGAGAGCGTTTTAGTTTGTAAATTTATTGAAGAACATGCTTCAATAGTCAAAGTCATGTAGACTACTGAAAGTAGAAAGAATGATAGAAATACTCTAGAGGGGGGATGAATAGTGTATTGAAAGCTTTTCGCGATTGATCGTTGAAACAGATTGCGGAATGTAATATGAGCTGTGAACGTCAAGGCCTTGAGAGTAGCAGTCAAGGTCTTGCAACAGATTGTCAAGGCCTTAAAAAAGAAACAGTAAGAAAATAAATATAAATGCGTAAAGTAAATTGCACGAGTATTTAAGGAGTTCGACTTCTAATAAGTCTACTTCTCCACCTAGGGTCTCTCACCCAACCCAAGGATTTCAATGTTATTTTATTAATTCTAACTTTAGGGTCCTAGATACAACCTAGAAGAATTCCGTTACTTCTAATCCCGTAGCTAATCCCGCTACTATATCTAGTACAACCCAATTCCCGAATTAATAAAATGATCAACCTAAACTCTCAAGCATTTGAGTGTTGTAAATACTCTTAGCTATCATGATACTCTCAACACAATGAATATTATAATAAGAACAAGAGAGTAGAATAAATGAATATCGAAAGTTGAAGCTCTTGAGATCTTTGAAGATTTTTGAACTGAACTTGTGATACCGAAACTGAGTTTTTGGTTGCTGCTCTATCTCGTCTCATCAGTTCTTCAAAGCTTGCCCCTTAAATAGACTTTCTCAAATCTACTAGCCGTTGGAAAAGATTATATAGCCGTTTGAAGTCTTCTAGCCGATTAACCAAATCTCTCAAACGATTACACAAGGATCTGTTTTTCAAACAGATTTGTTATCTATTTCCTCAGTAGTTTGAGCCTGAATATGGCCTTAATTATAGCTAGATAAAAGCCAAACTTATCTCACAATTAATATTTGAATAAATAAACAATATCTTTAACAAAGGATAAATAAAGGAGATATAATCTCAGCATTATCTCAACATGTCTTTTTAAACAAAAGATAATATCAACAACAAATACTGCAAAATATAAGATAATGTAAGGTAAATAATATCCAACAAAATATAAGCAATTATCTTAATAATATCTTGGATAAACATAATAGCTATTATCCTAAACTATAATATTTGTTTTTGTCTATCATCATCAACATAGAAATTAACAAAATATTAATAGAGCTAAGATTGGCAATCCATTTTAAAAAGCAACAACTCATTTTTTCTATTGATTTCTCCTTCTATGGTTACGTTCAAACTTCTTCCTCTTGACATCCCATTCCTACTTCCGAGAGTATTTCCGGCCA
>CATIWQ010005684.1:0-13458 GCA_949673415.1 Euphorbia schlechtendalii
ATTTGGCTTAAAAAACCATTCATTCAATGCATTTGAAAGATCGCCGGCTACGGCTGTGCTGAAAATGTAAAACCCATATAGCATATGCACTAAAGTACTCACATACAGCTCTGTTAATTGCAGAGCAGACATCCACCATCGTATCATTCTCATTAATTAAACAAGAAATTGAAAGAATTTGAAGAAGAAGAGCTTTCTACTGAGCGAAATACAAACCCAGGCGAGGAAGAAGAAGATGAAAGAAAGTTCTACCAAAACCCACCTAACAAATCCCTCTTTATATGATACGAAATCATACAAGGGGTCAAACAAAGGGGTTTGAGAAAGAAAGTCACCTCTTTTTCTTTCTGTCGCTAGCTTTTTTCTTTTACGTTGGTTTTCTCTCTCCTCTGGTAATTTAATTGTATATTAGTGAAAATGGATAGCCTCCCACAATTTGCTCATTTCCTACCTTACAATAACCAATGGGAATTAAAGCGCACACCTTTTCATTTTTCTTTCTCCTGTTAAAATGGGTGATGGTCAAAAACGTGAAAAACTAGAAACGCCCGACGAATATCCTTTTTTTTTTTTTTTTCTTATTTGTATGCTTTTTGTCTTGATTTGAAGTGACTTGTTAGTTGGTCGGGATTATGCTTTAAAGTGTCAACTCAAACCTAGTCCAAAGTTTCAAGTTCAGGATAAACCCGGATCGAGTTTAAGAGGTTATTTTCAAGTTCGGTCTGATTTTATATTTTTATACTTTAAATTTTCATTATACAAAATGAAAAAAATAACAGAATGTAAATGTCTTTACAAAAAATATACATGTCAAATATTTTCATCTAATTGTATTGTTTATTTAAGGTGTATAATATTTAGTTTAGTTTATGCTAATTAAATATGAAATCCTAATACGTCAATATAAAAATATCTTCAATAGTTATAACATATAAATATATACTAATAAATATTTGCATAAAAACCAAGCCTATCCAAGCAAATTCGGGCTTTAACGGTTCGACTCAGATTCAAACTGGGCTTAATAAAAATATTAATGTTCAAGTTCAATTCATGAAAGATGGTTTCACCTTTTTTTACTTTGCCTTGGGTTTTTTCAATTGGAATTTGTAGTTTTTAAAAATTAGGAAAAAATGATAAAAATAGTTTTTCGTTACTTAAATATTTTAATATTCTAAAAATTTAATCATACTTTCATGAATTATATATTAAGATTTGAATTATTTTAGATAGATTTTTCATTTTGTAATGATTATTCACCAATATGTGTTGTATTTTAAAAAATATATTTTTAAAATGTCTCATTAAATTTACAATAATAATTATAAAAATCTTCACTCGAAATCGATTATAACATGCGATGGTTAGGATCACCGTTTTAGCTTCAATCATTAAATTAAGACATTTGCCACCTAACATTAAAAACGGTTGTTTCATACTTTTTAAAAAAAATTGTTCAAAAGTTTTAAAATGTCAGTTTGTAATAATAAGAATTTGCAATAGTAAATCACAACAACCAAATTAAACACTTGGTTAACGTTCATACCTATTGTCATTACTTTGGATTAGTCATCATTTTATACTAAGATGTGGATAAAACGAAATGATTGTAAGATTCTTGTGTGATTAAATTATAGCAAAATAAGAGATTATTCGAAATTGGCGTTACTTTTTAAGAGAAAAAATTTATAAAAGAAAAAAGGTGTGTTGTATCAAAGCTGGCTGTGGAAGATTACCTACCAAACAAATGCTTATTTTGCCAACGCTCAACTGTATTACCTAGCATAGCCATATCCTAATAATAATTTCTCATTTTTTTATAATTTTCATTATATAATAACTGTCTTCTTGTTAAAATTTAGAACCATATGCAGATGCACCTAAGGATTTCCTTATGTGCTTTCTTTTACAGTAATTTTTTTCATAACTATACACAAAAAAAATTTATTACCTTGACAAATTTTTTGTAAAATTATAAATAGATGAAGAATGTGTCTCTGTTTGGATGTGGTTTGATTCCAAGAATTTCCATCATAGGTAAACGTTCAACCAAATTAATTATGAAACTGCAGTTCAAATAAATTTCATGCTGAAATAAAAATTTGAATATATTTCATATTATACATAGCATATCAATATATTTATAAAACAATTAATAATATTATGTTAAAACTATTATTTAGTTAGTTCTATAGCTACGAAGGTTATAATTTCATATGGAGTTTTAGATAAATAGTTTAATATTTTGTTTTAGTACCGGTCTATTTATCTTTCATAAAGCTAGTTTTAATCAATCGAAATATAATTGACAACGACAAACAAGTTTGTCGATTGAACTAGTATGATGCACATTCTACAAAATCATATGTTCATGAATTTTGCCGATAATTCTTTAGTAGAAAAAGTTTATTTGCTAATTCTAGGCATCTAACTATGTTTGTCATTGTTTTTCGTGACACAAAAATTGTCTTCTACCTATTTCGCCAAACAAATATGTTGTGGCATTTTGTGAGAAGCATTGAAAAGTCGTGAAATATCAAACATAACTCATGATGATTTTATTTTAGGAGTCTCATTCAAAACAAAAGAAATGAATCAAAGTTTGGATGATTCTAGTCATGCAATTATTCAACTACAATATCTTATATGCGATTCATTGGATATGGTGATTGAAAATTGTGGCCAAACAAATTACCGGATTATATTTTCAATTATTCAACGATGACTTGTAACTTTGTGTTAAAATGTAATCATGGCGTGATATGAAAGAAAGTTTCAAGGAAGTAAAATAATGGCATGATTATATGTCCAATCTTAAGAAAATTGTTGTGCAAGATAAAATATTATGCAAGAAAATAAAATATTAATCCATGTAGGATACACCACTGTAAATACTTCTGATTTTGTTTACATTTCCGGAATAATATTTTTCAATCATAAATTTAAGTATACAATATCATATTTTAATGTGATATATATATATATATATACATATATATATATATATATATATATATATATATATATATATATATATATATGCGTGCGCTTGAGAATTGTTTTTTATATATAAAATAAGTTATATTAAATATTAATTATATTTTAATTGATATTTTAATATGAAAATAAATGTAGATGTGGGAATTGAATGTGATGGTGGTGGTGGTGACAGTCGCGTTGGAGGAAGTGACGGTGGTTGTGATAGGTGATGGTGATGGTGGTTGTAGTGGGGTGGTGAAGTGAAAAAAGTGGTGAGAGTGATGGTGGAGGAAGTGGTGGTAGTGATGGTGGTGGTGACAAGGTGGTGGTAGGGGGTGGAAGAAGTGGTTGTAGTGGGGTAGATAAAATGGTACATGTGTTAGTGTGGATTGGAGAAGTGGTGATAGTTATAGTGGAGGAGGTTGGGTAAAAAGTAAGGGATGATGTTATCCATTTTTTTTGTGAGAAACATTTTCCCTTATATACGTTACATTTTAATGTTACGTTGCGTAATATTTTCATTTGATTTATTTTCCATGTCAAACAAATACTAAAAAATCTGGAAAATATTTTCTTGCATAATATTTTTAGTAAACAAATAGTGTCTTAATATATATTTTAAATTGAAAACCACGTATATTATTTTTTTAAAAAATTTAGTTATTGTCTAAAATGTTATGAACAAACATAGTCGATTATGGCATTGATGGAAATTTTTATAATTTTAAAATGCATATATATTTTTAATTTTTTATTATAAAAACACTTTAGTTATCATAAGGATCGGTATTTGTAAAAAATGAGCGGCGAATTGCAATTCTATTTAAATGTCCAATATTTTTAAAAATTCTCAATTCATAAACATTTTTTAAATATAAATTTTTAAAGGCTAGGAAACAAGAACTTTCCGTTATTTTATGGGCTTTCTCATAAAAGGAACACAAAATTTAAAAGTTATTTATCTATTTTTTGCTTGCATTAAATTTGGAAAAGTCGATAGCCACATAAAGTTATAGTTACGTAAATACGTAATATTTATTGCTTTAAATAATGATTTAGTTTTATTTAAGGGTTGTTTTTCAGATGGTAAGGAAATTTTTAAACAATTTTCGTTTATTGGTATTATATTTGTAGGTCAGTCTGTAAATTATGTTCCATGATTACCTGCTAGATCATTTAGGGTCTTTTTGTATTACTTTCCAAGTAACTATTTTAATAAGTTGTTTTCATACAAAGTTTTTATAAGATTATATATTATAACTTTGAATAACATATATTGATTATTTTTACTATTTAATTAGGAACTATCTCATTTATTTTTTAAAAAAGAAAATGAAATTTTTTAAAAAATCAGTTTGAAACCGCCAAACTGACCTTTAATTACCAAATTGTCTGACTTTATTAAAAAAAAAAACACGATACAACAAATTCAATACAAACTAAAGGATTTATAAATGAAGAGAAGAATCTGGAAACAGGTGGGAAATCAGACGTGGTCCTCACATTATTGATTTAGACATATTGGCCTCTGTGCTGTACCAACTTGTTTTACGCAACATTGCATAATTCCAATTCAAAGCTAGTTCTGAACTTGTAGTTAGCTTAAATTTATATTTACATATTTAAACAAATTTATAATTATACAAATTTGATTAAACGAAATTTATTTATATAATGCAAAAAACTTATTTATATATTACTGGATATGTTCATGGACCGGGGTCCCCGTTCAGCCCACCCCGAACCAATTTTTACAGGTTGGGTTTGGACACGTCATTTTTAAAAAGCCGGTTCAAACCGGTTGAAGTTCGATAATTTATGGACCGGATTTGATTTATGTATAAATACTCAAACCTGATTCGAGTTCAGTCTGATTAAGATTATATATATATGTATATATATGTACATATGTATATACATACATACATACATACACACACACACACATACATATATATATATATATATATATATATATATATATATATATATATATATATATATATATATATATATATATGTGTGTGTGTGTGTGTGTGTGTATTTATGTATATTTATAATTATGTGTGTGTGTATATATATATATATTTATTTATTTATGTATATATATAATTATGCATTATGTTTAATAATTACTTTGAATTTTTATACTTTCATTCATCGAGTTTTTAATCTAAATACAATTATTCATACAAAAAAAATTGAATAATTTAATAGAGTTGTAATTCAGATTAGTATGAGTAGTGGACCGGGTTTAGGAATAACCTTATAAGCTTGTTCCAAGCCCAACAAAAGCCCGAAGTTTTAAAATGTAGGTCGTGCCGTGCTTGAGTTTATGATTTTTATGCAAAACCCGATTAAGTTTGGCCCAAACCCCACCAAATCCACCCAACGAACATTTCTATATGTTAAAAAAGAACTTACCATAGTTTCAATAGTTTTTGCTTTTTCATGTATTGTTTAGAAAAATCAACACAATAGAAAAAAAGGCAAATAGATTGTTAGAGCAAATGGGGAGGAATTTGTCGAAATGGAGAATGAACATGGAAAAGATGACAATCCAACCATTTTTCATACAGTATTCTTCAAAACGAGGGTTCCTCGTATACAGAGATACTTGTTTTGAAGAATAAATATAATAATAATAATATTATTATTATTATTATTATTATTATTATTAAATTTTTATAAGCATTTACGTGTAGAAAGTAATAAGATAATAATAAAATATTATTAGTTCAAAATAATCTTATTCGAAGAATTGAAATATTGGAAACATGAATGAAGAGAACACACCGTGGATCTTACAACATGAGGCTTGAGAAATGAAAATGAGGAATAAAGTTGGATTTGTTTTTACTGTTAGCAGTGTTTAAAAGGCGCTAGATGCTAGTCGGGCGATTAAAGTCTCCGGGGTCCTAGGCGAGGATTAATCGGGACTTAGGCGAGGACTAGGTGGATTATTATTTTAAAATATTTAATATATATATATATATATATATATATTAATTAAAATAATATATTTAACTAACACATATATTTTTATATAATAAAATTAAAAAATCATGTAGTAACATGTTTTTCGGCTTTGGCAACACTTTTTTTGTAGCCTTGGCAACCCTTTTTTGATCTTTGGCGACATTTTTCTGAATTTTAACGACATTTTTCACCTTGATTGCCGGATTATATAAAATCGAGAAGGTGTTCCAAAAAACTCCGCCTAGGCGGCCTCCTTGATCGCCTTTTAAAACAGTGAGTGTTAGTGCGTATACATTTACAAACAAAAAATAGTAAGAAGTTTGGTTAAGACAAAAAAATATTGAATGATACCTGCAATAACAACATAATACCAAGAACAACTAACAACAACCACGGTAACAAAGCAAATTTGACCACTTTGTAACTAGATTTTCAAGCTCAAAGAGTCTTTTTTGAAGAAAAATATGTCACAAGTTTTGAGATAAACAAAGTTTATGAATATGAGAAGCAATACTAAAATAACCTATGGGGGAAGAAAAGACCCAATGATGAAAAAAATTACTTACATTCATTTTAAAGAAAAGGAGATTCCTTTTTTTCAACCCCTAACATTTTTAGTAATTTGTGGATTACAAATTTAGGTGTCATGAAAAATAGAAGTTCATTTTTATTATGTGGTAATAGTGTTAAAAATAGACCATGCCTATTTATAAGATATGAATAATATGTTGTCTATTCCCTTTTAAATTGTATTTATGGTAAACAATGTCTATTTGGTTGTCTATTTAGATAATTAAATAAACATTGTTTACAATTAAAAATGTCACATCATATGGTAAAGATAAGATGAAAACGCTATTAAAGATGCATTTTCAAATTAATTATTTATTCTAATCTATGTACGAAGACAATTCGTAAAATAGACAAGCTACTAAAGAAGCGCTTACCAAATGTTGAGTTTGGGTTGTTTTAAATATATCTATAATGGGCCTTCATACAACACATTGGGTGTTACCAGAAACCCCATCGGGTCGGGTTAATTTTGAGCTAAAAAGCCTAAACCTTGTCCGCACTTTCTTCTCCGGTCCGATCAATGGCCACTAGGGTTTAAACTGAATTGGCCTTTTCTTTTTCTGTTAAATTAACAAACTCCAGTTCACAGTTATTCAAGATCTAGAAAATGGCGATGCCGCAATTGTTTGGGCGGACGAAGAACGTAACAAAGAGGTCGAAAAAGTACTTAGAAGATCCACTGTACAAGAGGCTCTTCAAAGACGGCAGCTCTGAAGTGAGCGTAAGACATCAATTGAATGAGTTCATCAAGAGCTCCAAGCGTGTTTACAAATGGGAAGCTGGTGATACCATTAAGAAGCTTCGCGATCGCAAGCTTTATTACCCTGCTCTCAAGGTTCTTCCTTCCTTGCCTTAATACATTTTGATTCATTCAATATTCTGAGTTGTTGATTGCTGAGCTTGTGCCATTTTGTATATTACATTGTGGCTATTAGCCTGCGTCAAAATTGAAGTATATTTAGGTTATTCAATTTGATCATTCATGGTGAAGACGAATCCACTGCATAATTGTTGCTTGGCTTTGGAAGTTTGAAGTTTCTATATCGGTGATTACATTTCTATGAGTTGCACATTGCTTTTTTTCAGTTATAGACTTCTTGTAGCAGAACAAACTTGGTTTAATTCATCTTTCTGCTTATTATTCTCTCTTTTGCTTGCAATGGAGTAATTGTCACATTAGTGTCATTTTAAGAATTTCAGTTAAAACTTTTCTTTGAGCGTCATATACAATTGTACCTCATTTGTAAAGCTGGGCTCTCCAATGATGAATCCTCTTTCATTTAGGGTCTTAGCGGCATTTTAAAATTATTTTGATCATGTTTATGCTGTTAATGATGTGCTTATTAGTTATCATCGACTTGCAAGCAAGTTAGATAATCAAATTATTCCGATTTTCAGCTATCAGAAATCATGTCTAAGAGGGGCATGAATAAGACAGTTAGCGATCAAGCTATCCATCTCGATCTTCTAGCCAAAGCTAGAGGAATTCCTGCTGCAGAGAATTACTTCATTGATCTTCCTGAAGCATCTAAGAACCACCTAACATATGGGGCCCTTCTAAACTGTTATTGCAAAGCTTCAATGACTGAAGAAGCTGAAGCTCTCATGGAAAAGATGAAGGAACTCAGTCTCGGTTTGAGTTCCATGTCTTTCAATAGCCTAATGACCCTTTATGCAAAGACTGGTCAGCCTCAAAAGATTCCAGCAATCATTCAAGAAATGAAGGCTGAAAATATAATGCTTGATTCTTATACGTATAATATCTGGATGAGAGGTTTGGCAGCTGTCAACGATATTTTCGGTGCTGGAAGAGTAATCGATGAGATGAAAAGGGACGGTCGAGTTGCTCCAGATTGGACCACATATAGTAACTTAGCATCCATTTATGTCGACGCTGGCCAATTGGAGAAGGCAGAGAAGACTCTGAAAGATTTAGAAAAGCAAAATGCCCATCAACATCATTCTGCTTATCAGTTCCTCATCACTTTGTATGGTCGAACAGGAAATCTGACTGAGGTCTATCGAATATGGCGTTCTTTGAGATTAGCTTTCCCTAAAACTTCAAACATAAGCTATTTGAACATGGTTCAAGTTCTTGTTAATCTAAAAGATTTACCAGGTGCTGAGAAATGTTTCAAAGAATGGGAATTGAATTGCTCGAAATATGATGTCAGGATTGCAAATGTTCTCATTAGAGCTTTTCTTAAAGACGGTTTACTCGAAAAGGCAAACCAGGTAAAAGAGAGGGCCAGCGGAAGAGGGGGAAAGCCCAATTCGAAAACCTGGGAAATATTCTTGGATTACTATTTCGAAAAAGGGGATGTTAAATCGGCAACTGATTATCTAGCGAAAGCGATATCAGTGGGAAGAGGAAATGGTGAGAAATGGATTCCCAAGCCCGAAATGGTGGGGTCTTTCATGGCACACTTTGAGCAAAAGAATGATGTTGATGGAGCAGAAGATTTTATTGAGATTTTGAAGAAAGGAGTAGATGAAACAGGAGTAAGTGTGTTCGAGTCGTTGATAAGGACTTATGCTGCGGCTGGGAGAACAAGTCCTGTGATGCGTCGCCGATTGAAGATGGAGAAAGTTGAAGTCAGTGAAGCTAGCGAGAAGTTGCTTGAAGCAATATGCGTTGAGTGAGTTTAACTTGCTGTTTCATATTGTTCTCATTATGTTGTTTTCTGCAGTAGAAATTTATGTGGTTTCAAAATGCTGCAATTTTGGTTCAATAATGAAATTTGCTCAAACCCTCAGTTTTGGCTTAGTTTGATACTAAGAATTGGCATCTGTATCACTTTGATCACTGCGTCTACATTTGAATTTATGATAGCCTAAGGTTATTTAAATCACTTTTTTATATTTTGTTGATCTCGGAAACTAAATGCAACTATGGGTCAGTTTGGCTGTGCATTGCCAAGCTGCTTTTTTGAAAATCTCTCCATTTCAAGCTTTTCTTATAAGCAGCAGAGTTAATTTTGGAAAAAAACAAGGATCAAAATGTGCTGTTCAAAGTCAAAATATGTAGTTCTATAAAAAGTTTGGGAGAGCAACTTATTGGGATAACAGTTTGAGAAGCAATACCAAGGAGATCCTAACTCATGTTTGTTGATGCGGTTGTATCGATCATTTGAATTCTAAATATGTTGTCTAGGTAGCTGAAGGCTTTGGTCAGAACTTGGTCATTGTCACCGAGTATTAGACATATGACTTCACTTTATGTCCTATGTAAGGCTTGTTTGGTATTAACATGTCTGTCTAACTTGCCCTTTGTCTGGTGCTACTGTTATGTTGCCCGAATTTCTCGAGGAAAGTTCTCGGCTGTTGTCGAATAACCCGCTAACCATTTGTTTTTCAGTTATATCCACCAGCTAACTTACTAACTATTTACATTCTGCTACTAATTAACTCATTTTCGGCAACTAACATATTAACAATTTACTTTAAGTTGCTAACAATTTATTTTCTATCACCAACTCATTAATTATGTACTCTTTTTCTCTAACCTACATTGTGACCATGTATTGATGCATTCGATTTCCGCATCTCATTGATTGAAGCTTCGGAGTATTCTAATCCTACTTCCATTACATCATTCTAACATTTCGATTTTTTTTATTGAAAGATGTCTGTATCACATCTTAACCAACCCAGCGGTTGCTGAGAGGGTATTACCGGTCCTTATTACATGCAACAAGATTGAAATTAGGGGAGCATTTAGTAAACGTTCTATCAAAAACAGCTGCAAAAGAGAATGTAACATGCTTCACCTCCTAATTTGTTTCCTATATTGACATTTGGTAGCATGCTGATAAAGTGCTTAAAATTTCATCTTTTCTATCATCTTACAATGAGAAGTTGAAAAATTCCAACACAGAATCACGAACTGACGGTGGCCTAGTTTGATATACATGATGGGATATACTAGAGGTTCTATATAATTCTTGCCCCAATCAGGAACCTCGCGATATTTACAAACTGACGGTGACCTAGTTTCATCTCGAATGAATCTCATTGTTGCTCAAGATTATAAATCGCTACAACCCGGATGAAACAATTATTGTGCAAGAATAATGGCTTCGTCGCGAATTTAGTGTCCATGAAAGGCTGTGCCCCAACAGGGGCAACTTCACGCCGACAATGGATGAAAAAAAATCTCATGCTTCTACTTGTTGTCCTAAATTTGACAAGCAAGGGACAAGAGGTTTGCTGGTTGGTTTACTTGCTTATTTCTTGTCTTTGACATACAACAATCCACTTTGTATCCACTAATACTATGTGTCTTTGTTAATAGTTGGCCTCCATTTTAATGATTGTTGGTTGTCGGATTCTATTAAGGTCTCCCAGGCATCAATACATTGTAGATTTTCAACGGAAAGTTCTGGAAAATAAATATTTATCTTATTTTTGAATTGGTAATTATGTTTTTTTATCATTGGATGAAAATAATGGGTACATGAGGGGTATGAACAATTTGAGCTCGGTTTGAATTTGAGATTGGCTTGAGAAATTAACGAGTCAAATCGATTTTCTTATAATTTGGTTTCAAAGCTCGTGAGTAGGCTTGTATAATTTTTTAATCACTTTATGCATTTTCTTAAAATTTCTTATATATGCATATACAATAATTTATTTGATTTAATAATAGTGTTTTAAAATTTTTAATTACTAGTAAAAAAGTGTAAAATTTTTCACAAGTAGGACTTGATAAGTTAACTAGGAAAATAAGGTTTTAGGCTCGTTCGTGAGCTCGAACCGAGCTAAAATATTCCAAGCTCGGCAAGCTTCCGAGATGAGCTCAATCATAAGCCGAGTCAAGATTAAGTAGCTTCTATTCATTAGTATCCCTTAATTAATGTGTTTTTTACCAGTTTGTAGATTTCCGGGAGAAATCTTGATACTATATCTTATTCGAATTGCTTTATTGAAGGAATGAAACGTCAGATAATGCTATCTAACTATGATGACGTGTCGTTTATCTAACAAATTACACTATCCATCATAATATCATGTGTTGGCTCCTCAGTCAGCATGTCTACGACATTTGTAGTTCTAATTCAAAAAAGATATACATAAAGTATCTCGTTCGGACTTAAAACCATGGTTGCTTCAACCCCATATCCTTTTTACTTCTTGAAAATTTTTCTTGTGTTTTTAACTAGACTTTATCTAGAGTTGGTGTTCAACTAAGTTCATAAAACCTTTCATTTATGCTTCTCATTCACTTATTCGGCCATATGAATAATAACTAGACCTTGCCAAACTACTTGTTCTTCTTGGCTCAAGCCTGTTTTCATAGGTCGTGTTTAAATACAAAAATTTGAATTAAGTATGGCCGTCGGAGTCAGGGCCGGCTATAAGCAGGAGCTAAGTGAGCAACTGCTCAGGATCCCAAGTTTCCTGAGGGTCTCAAAATTCAATTTCGGATATAGTTGTGAGTACAAAAAAATTAAATATATATATAAATTGTGAAAGATACAACAATAATGTTACATGGTATAGGTGGTTGGAGCGCGCATCCCACTCCTTATAAAATTCAAATCCCACTTGCCACAATCTTTCTATATTTCCTTTTCTCCTTTTCCTACAAAACTTTTCTTATTTAAGTTTGGTTTCTTAGACTAAACATTTTCATTAACAATATTTAATTAATATTTTCTTTATAATATGTTAAATTTTCCCTTATTGTGCTAAATAATATTTTTCTTATTTCCATGAAAAATTATATTAAAGATTTTTTAAAAAATATAATTTATGTTCATGAAAAATTCAATATTAACATTTGATATCAAGCCCCATTAAAACCTCAAGCCCATTAAAAGATCCAAAAATTACGTGGGCCAAACAAATGTACACCTCGGCACCACTACGCGTCGAGAGCATGTCAGCACGACATCTCGCCGAGGTATAGAACCAAATTAAATAACCTTCGGCGTTACCCAATGTCATTTTGCCGAGACATCACCCTCAGAACCCACTACTCTGACATTTCTCTCTCCTCTGCCGCATTAAATGCATTACCAACTGACAGAGATGAATCATTTAATGCTCTGACGGGGGACAAGACCCCCAAGCGGCGGGCCACACGTGTACCTTATAGATGGGTCCCGCATGACATCACTACACACAAATCCTATAAATGGCAAGTCTCCAACTGAAAAGGTGAGTGATCATAAACAAACCTTACTAAGACCCCTTTACTCTAATCACTGACAAAACCGTCGGAGGATCTTCGCCGGAAACACTTCCGGCCGAAGATTTGTTTTGCAGGACCTCTGAAGACTCGACAAGCGGAAGATAACTCTTGAAGGACATCAAATTGGTGCGGTGAGCGTGGAGAACAATCCCAAACAATGACTAGCCCCCCAAACAGACCGACGAAATCTCCTCCTCCGAAAACTGCCCTACTCTTGGACACACCGGAGCCCAGAGACAAAGCAGGAACGACGAAGGCAGTCACCGATATTCCTCCACCACGAGCAGAAACACTCAGCTCCTCGAGACCAAGAACGAATGAGAAGAAGAAGAGGAAAACAGAAAAACGAGACATGATGGCCATTCTTATCAAGCAAAACGAGCAGCAAAATGCGGCTATGGCCCTGATGCAAAGCATGATGAATGAGATTTTACAATCACGAAAGGAGGAGCAAGAAGTGCTTAGAAAGCTCTGCCAAGAAAGGCGAATAAGTGACTCAGGAACAAGGCACACACCACAAAGTTCCCCACCTACGACGGGGCAGAACCATTCACGGTACACGTACCACCGTCTCAACACGCCAGAAAATGAAGGGACTTCAATGGCCAAAGAAAAAGCAAAAACCAAGTCTACTAAACCAGAAGAGCAGATGGAAAGACCTCAGGGAAAAGGAAAAAACTTGGCATACAATGCATGTTCCAAAGAACCCTTGGTTAGCGAGGAGAGTTCGG
>CATIWQ010005690.1:0-40145 GCA_949673415.1 Euphorbia schlechtendalii
CTTTTTATTTGAGAGAAAACCTAGAATTTGAGGAAGAAGTTCTGCATTTTTAATGATCGCGTTTGGTTTTGGGAAGGAATCAGTCCTTATATAGGATGTAATAACTGTAAAGAGAAAGTTCAAAATTGGTATGGAATGACAGTTTCAATTAGAACGTATTTAATGTAATTTTGAAACCTTTTTAGTGCATTTACAAAATTTGCCCATTTTTTATAGTTTCATTATTTTTCAAAGATGGATCAATACAAGGGCAGACCCCCACACCCCAACCCCACCTGTATATAGGTATGTGGGATAATAACAAAAAGTTATCTCAGTAGAGATGGTTGGGGCATTCAGTCAGCCCCCGTGCGTGCGGGTTCAAACCCAAGCACAAGTGTTGGGAAAAATTAATTATGTCCAGGGTGAAATGACATCATTTTACCCTAGACATTAAAAAAATTTAATTTTGTACATGGTAAAAAGACTTAAAAGAATTAAAGGAGGCAAAAGGCAGAACCAACAACGAGACATTCCAAGAGTTTTTCGTTCTTTTTTCTCCATTTCCATATTTTTCAAGTTTCAATTCCAAGTTTCATCTAGTCTACTCAATACCCATCTTTATTTTCCTCCGTCATTACTACTGTCTCTTATCATCTCCGCTTCAACTTTTCATTGAAATTAGTTAAGTTTTATTCTTTCTATGTTTATTTAAATTAAATTTAAAAATCAAGGTTTTTAGTTAATTTGAATTGAAATTGAAATCATATTTTGAATTTGAATTAATATTGAATTTGTGCATTGACTTATAATAAAATTTTAATCGTTTATGCTTGTAGATATGTACAAATAATTGAATTGTGTTATTTTGTTTCACATATTTGATTTTGATCTATGTACTAATTTTTAATAGATGGGAAAAACTCCAACTATTTATTCCTTTTTTAAAAGGAAAGCTATTGAAGAATTAAGTCCAATTGAGCAATCGAATCTTGTTGTTTGATCAAGCTTTTGATAATTAAATAAATGAATCTCCAGAAGTTGCATTAAAAGAAGACTTTGATATCAATTCATTATAACGTGATCCGGGTTTGAGGAAATAAATAAGTGAATACCCGATAGATAAGCATGACGCAGTTCAAAGAGCATATATTAAATTTGACCTGTATCAATGCATTTTGTCAAGTTATCTAAGAAGTGGGAAAAATCATCGTTGTTTTCAATCATCATGGTATGTCTTATTTCCGTAATGGTTGGAGTATTCTCCAACTAAAGATGCAACATTTTGTTTGTCATGATATTTATTTCCTTTTACTTCTACTTCAAAATCATTTACTATTGATGGGTTTCAAAGTTGGAAAAAAGTAAAAGATGGTAAGAATTGTGCATTTTTTACTCATATTGGAACAAAGCTTGCTTCTAATCATCGAAAATCTGAAAAGGCTTGTGAGGATCTTATGAATTAATCATTGCATATTCAACAAAGTTTTGAGAGATATACATCTCAAGAAGTTTGGGAGAATAGATTATGGTTAAAGGCTTTAATTGATGTTGTTAGGTGGCTTGCATTTCAAGGGTATGCTTTTAGAGGTCATGATGAAATAAAAAATTCATTAAGACCAGGAAATTATCAAGAGTTGTTAAGTTTAATTTCCTCTTACAACGGTGAAGAGGAAAGAGCTCTTGATAAAGCTCCAAAAATTGCGTCATATACGTCACCAAGGATACAAAAGGAAATTCTACATATTTTTGCAACAAAAGTAAAAGATACAATTCGTGAGGAAATTAGCGATGCGAAGTTTTGCATTATTGTTGATGAAGCTTGGGATGAGTTTAAGAAGGAGCAAATGCCCATTGTTTTGAGATTTGTTGACAAACATGGATTTGTAAGAGAACGGTTTTCAGGACTTACTCATGTTAGAGACACTACAGCTTTGAATTTGAAGGATATGATTTTTCATACCCTTTCTCAATATAACCTTGGTGTTCATAATATTCGAGGACAAGGTTATGATGGTGTAAGTAACATGAGAGAAGTGTGGAATAGCTTACAAGCTTTGATTTTAAATGAACCTCTGAGTGCATATTTTGTTCATTGTATGACGCATTATTTACAATTACATTAGTTGCTACATCAAAAGAAATCATCTTTATTCATCATTTCTTTACGGGGTAAATAATTATAACCTCCCTGAGGTTTACACTAATACACTACTACGTCCGTGAGTTTTATCATTATAATTTAAACATCCCTAAGTTTTTATTCCATCCAACTATAACATCCTTCCGTTAAGTTTTATTACTTTTCCATCCCATTAGCTGATGTGGCATATTTCCAATGACATAATTGCCCTTCTCTTCTTTATCTATTCATTTACATTATTTGCACATTATATTGTCTTATTAATCTTTTTTTATTGTTGATTTCTTTCTTTTTTTTCCAACCTTATTAATCAATTTGAATTAAATTTAAAGAAGGATGGAACTAAAAACTAACGAAGACAAGTTCAACACGTTTACAAAGCTTAAACCATTGTATTAAATCTTTATCTCACCACAATAATACTAAATTCTGAAACAAAACAAAATTAAAGGTATTATTTCGAACTAACTAACTTTGATGATTCCAATTTTGTTTGCAACATCCAAGGCGTCAAAGTCAGGTGTCAACCAGCTCACATATGCTTTCTTTGTTCCATCAAGCCTAAATAAGGTATTAAAAATGAAAATTTCCAATTTATATATCTATTTTTCAACGGCACTGTTTTAAAATTTTTTGACTATGCATTATTTTGAGGATCCCCGCCGGACTACGTCTAGCATTTCAATCTCGTTGACTAGCACCTAAGTCCCACCTAGGCTTCGATTTATCCCCATTTAAGTTCCCAGAGGTTCCGATTAACACCTAGCACATTTTAAACAATGTTCAACAGTAATCAACATAAATAATGAAAATAATAATCAAAGACATAAATATTCTTTTGGAATTAAAGATTCTAATGCAAAAAAAAGAAAAAGAAAAAGCATATTAAGATTGGAATTAAAGTATACATCAATTGAAAAATACCAAAGACAGTAAATTTAGTATACAAAACTATTCATATTTTATATAAAAAAACTGATTCGGGAAACATAGAAAAAACTAAGTCTTGTAAACTGATGCTTTATCACATCTTATAACTTACTAAATCTATTTTTCTCTCATTGTTGATGCCCGTATAAGATCAACCTCTTCTTCCCCCTTTTCCACTATTATCAGTATATGTTCCTCTCCTTGTTTCAATTCTTTGATCTCTGCCTCTCCTTCTTTGATTTGATTGATTTGTTTGCCTAGGTGCCTGCATATAAATGCAAACTATTGAAGTTAAAATTCACTCCAAACAAAATTGTAATAGGAATCATTAAGAATATTGTGATTTACGCAAATAATAAAAAAATCTAATTAAAAATAAAATATTTTAAATAATGTGGTAAGAAGAATTTACTCTTGAAGCATTTGTATGACGTTCACATCTTTTCTTATTGTGTCCTAACGTCTTACAAATTGAGCACCTCACAGTGCCTTCTCTCCAGCTTATCGTTTTCTTGCAATCTTTGGTCTATCGGGCATCCGTATAAGTAGAGGTGGTAAGATGACTTGCAATGGGCATTCAATTTCAATCCCTTCATTTGGTACAGGGTGAATACATTCATCATAAGTCCTCATATATGCATCAATAGTGAAGCAATTGTCTATGTAATCTTCAAATTTCTCCCGTTTATGCCCAATGCACAACATAGCATGCTTGCAAGGAATGCCACTAATCTTCCACCATTGACAATTACAAGTTTTGTTGACCAAGTTGACAGAACACTTTGCTTTTCCATCTTTAACCTCAAATTCATCATTTCTGCCTGGAATCAAGGTGCATAGCCTAGCACTTCTTATTATATCATTGATGCTCTTTTTTGCTTTAGGCACCAACTTCCCTTCCATTTGACAACCTTTGGCATGTCTTTTGTGAACTCGAAACATGCATTTTTGTCTCTATGCCTCAACTAGTTGCACAATGGGACGCTCTCTTATCTTCAATATCTAAGCATTAAATGTTTCGATCATATTGTTGGTGGCATGTTCAGACTTTGAATCAAGATTGTATGCATGTCTACTCCATTGTGATAGTGGAATTTGCTTCAACCACTCATATAGCTTTCCTTCATGCTTACCTTTTATAGATCTCATTATTTCCTAGAATTGAAAGCCACTTGTTGCCTTCACAGTTGACCAAAACTCTTTTTTCATTCCCGATCAGGAAACTTTTGTTTAAAATTCATCCATATGTGCATAGTACAAAATCTGTGGTCCGCATTTGAAAATAAATCTTTAACTGCTTTAATAAGACCCTGTAAATGAAAATATATATACTTTAGATACCACACAAACGACTTCACATAATATACAAAATGTAAATGAAAATTCAATTAACTGAAAGATTAAAATAACAAGATAAATAAATTAAAAACCTTGAACTAATTAACACAAGGCGAAGGACTATGCATACAAAATGGAATTTTCTATTTTTTAGATACGGTGGCAATTTTGATGATTCAAGTCTTATTTTACAACTTCTTAAGTTATTCCCTCACAACCTTACCTGAGTATTTTTGCACTTAGATGGAAAAGAATTGGCATAAAATGAAATAAGAGTTGTATATTTCTATAATAATATAGAATAAGTAATTGTTAAAAGTCATGTAATATTTGTATTGAAGTATGATTATAATTCACTATGTTAACTGATATAATTAGCATAGTATTTAAACGACATTGCGCCTTAAATGCGTTAAGACTTGATATTGTGCCTTAAGTGCACCAAGGCGCGTTTAGGCTCAAGGCACGACCTTGTGCCTTGAGTGCGCCTCGTCGCCTTGTCTACTATGATAATTAAATATTTAGAATTGAGTATTTAATTGTCAAATTGTGCTGCTAGAATACAATATACCAATTAACATAATCTAGTATAAAAAGGATGCATTGTACTCTAATTTGTATCATTAAAAAATAAAAAAAACCATTAAATGTTTCATTCAACTATTTCTCTACTAATTAATCAACTCTATAAACTATTCAATATATATAACTATTAACCTCTTCTACTCAGCCAATCGTTTGTCATAAGCAGGGGAAGTTAATAAATGTTTAAAACTTCTCTATGATCCGGAATGGCAAACGGGTGCTAGCCATTAAAATTAAGGAGTTTTAACACTCCAAATACCTAACTAAAACAGAAGCAAAGTGCAATAAGCATCCAGTCTGTAAAGTCACATTTAGTTATTTGCAAAGTGTATATGAAAATTCAAGCTAAAGGATCAAGCCAGTTGGTTGCAATTCAGTAGTTGATTGATGGTAAAATAAAAGAAATATTACCTTAAATCGATCGGATATAAAAGTATAACGTTTGTCCATGGTACCGCAATCAATGCATTGCTTCAAACTATCTAAAAAATATCCCCATGTCCTGTAACTTTCATTCTCTACAACAGTAATTGCTAGCGGAAATATTCCTTTATTTGCATCCATCGAAACTGCTTCCAGTAGACATCCACCAAATGGACCCTTTAAGTGACATCCATCAAGGCCAATAAAGGTCTACAACCTTTAAGAAAACCTTTCTTCATTGCCTCAAAGCAAACAAATATGCTTCTAAATTGTGGTGGTTTGTCAAAATCTTCTCTTGGTTGATACTCTAACTTAATCACTATGCCAGGATTGTATTTTTTAATATCTATAGTCCACTTATGAATTTGCTTATATGATTCAGCATGTGACCCTCATTTTCTCCGCGAACAATGTTTCGAGCCCTATACAATTGCCATGTTGGCACTTCAACTCCCCAAACTTTAGTTAATGTGGCTTGCATAGTATCATATGATGCATTTGTGTCACCCGGAAAGAATTGTTGTACTTTTTCAGCAACCCACTTAGTCCTTACATTTGAATTCATATTATTTGTCGGTCTCACGCATGCATGAACATCATTCAAAGTCTTAACCATAAAGTATAATCATCTTGTAGGATGGAAGCATGGATCCTCCATTTACATCCTTCTCCTTTACATGTTGAAGTGACTCTTTTTGAATCATTCTTAACCCTCTCCAATAAAAACCCTCCACTAATAGCATAATCCCTTAATGCATCTGTGAACTTAATCACATCATCGAATGTTTGCCCTTCATCAAAGGTTATATTACAATTTTCAGGATCATTAAATGGTTTATCATACATACCTTTGAAAGGATCCTTCCATTTCCTCTTATTATGCATTGGCAACCCATCAATATCATATTCATCTTCGCTTGGTTCTGAAATTTCCTTTTCATTTAATAATGATGCATCACTTAAGTCACTCTCATGTTGTTCAATGTTATTATTTTCTCCATATACATCTTCCTCGTTAACATAATCAACATCTCGAGCTAAGTTATCTTCATTTGCAAGCCCTTGATAATTCAACTCATCTCCATCTTCATCACTATCACTAGACAAAACATAGTCCTCGTAAGATTGATCACTATCAGTCTCAATATTTTCATTATCAACACTTATATTTCTCCCCCCATGTTAATACCTCTACCTTTGACTCTTACAATTATCCCTCTGCTTCCTCCTCTTGATATATTCAGCTTTGCAGGTTTTCCTCTTCTTTTGTAAAAATTATCATCGGGAATAGTTAGGAAGATGTTTATACCAAGCACCTCTCCTACTTGTCCTATTTCAAGATGAGAAGAATCTATCAAACTTGTCGAATCATCATTGAGATCATTAGTTTGTCCAACATGTGTACTTGTTTGGACTGGTACCGTACAATCAATAATTTCATCTTATATGTCCATTTGAGTTTCTTAATCTGCACAAAAAAAGGAGAATACGTAAATTATTTTTATGTTTCTTGATTGATAAAATTGAAATTCAGTAGAAAATAGAATTTTTATTTGTATTTGACCTCCAAAGTGACACAATAACATATATATGTGAGGTGTTGAATCATTTACTAACCTTTAGTGATTGAGTTAAAACTTTTTCAACTAATACTTACAGATACATAAGAATAATAATCAATATCAAAACATAATAATCTAATTGTTGGTCAAATTTATTATACAGGTAAGGTAATATCTCTGACATATGAAAAAACTAATTTACTATAACAATAACATTTATCAATTCTTTAAACATTGGCCTAACTTCTTTGCTTCTAATTTAACTTTACTTCAATACTAACAACATCCATTACAAAATACAAATAACAGGCACAACCTTCTGTTCAATTTTACCAAAATATAATATGCAACCAAATTTAATCAATAGAAGATGATGAACAGTAGCATTAGATTTTGATGAAAAAAGGTATTTTCAAAATTTGAATTCTATTGCTTAACAAATAAACCATAACCTTAAATCCTAATCTCAATACTTACCATGTGACGCCTTGAAAAGTTTGTTCTACCTCTTTGACCAACAAGATAGTTGCAGCAAAATTAGTGAGGTTAAACGAAACCAAGGAAAGATTAATTGAATAAAGGAAAGAAGTATGCAAGGAAGAAAAAAGTAAGATGAATAGACGTTTTATGAGAAAGCAAATAACGTAAATTGGCAAGTAAAGAAGAGAAGGATATTTTTGTCATTGAAAATATGCCACCTCAGTTAATTGGATGGAAAAATTGTAAAACATAACAGAAGGAGGTAATAGTTGGACGGAATAAAAACTTAGGGATGTTTAAATTATAATGACAAAACACAGGGATGTAATAGTGTATTAGTGCAAACCTCAGGGAGTTTATAATTATTTACCCTAAGTTGAACTCCATAATTACCGTAGTTGGTTCCTCATGTAAGCGAAATGATCAATTAAAAGCTGTTCATGCTGAAAATATTGCATATTTACTTGATATTGAGAACTTGAAAGTTGAAAAGGGCTTAATCAAATTGGTACTTTGCAAAGGTCAGGTGACATGCGATGGAGTTTTCATTTTAGATCATTTTGTAGCTTGATCAATATGTTTAGTGCAACATGTGAAATTTTATTGAACATTATTGATGATGGTGCTACTTCTACTCAACGTGGAGATGCAGATGCTGCTTATGAGGCATTAACTTCATTTGAATTTGTTTTTGTTTTGCATCTTATGCAAATAGTTCTTGATATCTCTAATTCTCTTTGCCAAGCCTTACAAGTTAGTCTCAAGATATTTTGAATTTATTTTATTTTGCATCTTATAAAAGAGTTTTGATATCTCTAATTCACTTTGCTATGTCTTATAGGTACAAACTCAAGATATTTTGAATGCAATGCATCTTGTTTCATCTACCAAGTCACTCATTCAGAAATTTAAAGATGAAGGATGGAATGACTTAATTACTAAGGTAAATTTTTTTTGTAAATTGTTTAATGTACCTATCCCAAATTTGAATGATGATTATGTTGCAAGAAGAGGAAGAGCTAGTCATCAAGTTCATACAATTTCGTTGGAACATCATTTCATATTTGACATTTTTGATGTGTGGTAGAAGCCCAATTGAAAGAATTGAACAATAGGTTTAATGATGATACAATAGAATTACTTGTTCTCAGTTCAAGTTTAGATCCAAGATAGATGCGTAAAGAATTTAGAGTCGTTGATATGTGCAAATTGGTTGAAAAATTTTATTCCTGAGACTTTAGTGATCATCAAATGGTGCAGCTAAGGATGCAATTTGTGCATTTTGGTTATGTGAGAGAACATCCTAATTTCGGATCATTGTCAACAATATCTGAGTTGTGTGCATGGATGGTGGAAAAAGGAAATCTGAAATTTAGCCTCTCGTGTATAGAGTCATTACTCTTATTGACTCTATCAGTTTCTACAACTACCACTGAATGGTCATTTTCAAATAATTAAGAATAAGCTTCGCAACAAGATAGAAGATCGATTTCTCTCTGATTGCTTATTACTATATATTGAGAAGAAATTGCTAAAAAAGTTTCTTTAGATTCACTTGTAGATGAATTTCCCAACTAAAAAAATGTGGCATTCTTTTTTTATGTGTTTTATTTATTTTGATGCAGAATTGATTTTGATGTATTATTTTATGTTTTACATCAATATAAATTTTAGTATTATTATATCGAAATTTTTATGTCCGTTATTTGCTGCCCTCATTTTCAACTCTGCGTCCGCTCCTGGATCAATGAAACTTTAATTTATAAATCATTCTTTATTTTTACTTGTATTTTCCTAATAAACATTAAGTGTTGATATAAATAATATGTATTTTTATGTCGTTACATAGTAGCAACTTTTAGTTTAGGGGCTCTACTATTTTTCTTCTCATATTATTTGCCTTTAATCCTGAAATTATTAAACTTGTGCATTGTTTTTCTCCAAGCAACTAAAGTATTTTCTCCAAAAATTTACTCCATGTTTAAAAATCAAAATTACATCAAATCACAACTACAAACGAACAATTATAAAATCTATACATATTTTTAAAAACTTGTCCCATTGGATTTACAATAGTACAAAGGAAAATATCGCACTGATTGTGGACTCGAACTTGTGGCTTTTAACATGTGACTTTTAGAATCATAGCTTGATCTTAGGCACTTACAAACTATTAAATTTATAAATAAAATTTTAAAATAAAAAAATTAGCATTTGAAATCGCACTGTTCAAGCTCCAAAAATGGATCAATATTACCGAAACTAGACTAAATTATGAAGGCTTGAAGCAGATAATTAGATTATGGTTAAACTGTTATTTACCTTATTCTTATAAATACTTTTTATATAATGAAGCGTTGGAATAATTATACAACCAATAAAACGCCACGTAGAATAACTTATAACCGGAAAATTGCAAATGAAATGGTGAAAGTTGGAATTCAGTAGAAGAAGCTGGTTCTAATATTTGAAGTTTGATCAACTCAACACCGACGACAAAATTCAGGATTAATTTCGTAATGTTCAGCAGAGTAACGTCGAAAATCAAAACAAAAAAGTCGGGGTTTCATTTATATACCCATCAATTCATAAGATGGATTTCAAGCGAGTCCAATCCGAGAAGATATGCAGCTGTATGGGGCAATGGCGATTTTGGGAGGTTGGGATTGGGCTGCTTGTCTTCTCATTGGAAACCTAAGCTTTTGCCTTCCTCCGCTTTCCATAATCAAACCCTCAAATCTATTGCCTGCGGTGGTGCTCACACTCTCTTCTTAACAGGTTTCTCTTTTCTCTATCTTTTCTTTTGCCAATTTTAGGAATTCAAATTGGAGAAAGAAACCAATCAGGTATATTAGTTTATCTTGTTTCTCATGAAACGGGTAATTTTTTCCTCTTCTTATAATTTACCAGAACTGTGGTGGTATATATTTGTTTAGTTATGGTTTATCTCCAATTACTGGCATTTAAACAATTGTCTCCATTTTACCCAAGATTTGGTTTCTGTGAATCTTTTCCAGTCATTTAAAATGGTAAATTTCGAAATTACGTGATGATGAGTGATGTTCATCATCATTGTACAGCTCTATTAGCATTCCTGGTAGAAGTTCTATGTATCTTTTGGCAGGTTTTGCTCGTGTCTGTAATTATGTGAAATTCGGCTTTACTATCTAGTAACTTTGATTTTAATAGAACATGTTGATGTAAGCCCTATCTTTACTTACATTGATTATTGGAGATTAACTGATGCTGCAGATAGGTAATTCTAAGTAGTTCCTAGATATATGCTTTTACCATTTGGTTGGATTTTTTTCCCATCATAAACCCAATAGGGTGTTAAAACAATGTGGTGCTTTGGTAATAACATCTGGTCTTGACAGGTTTTACTTGCTGAAATTTTGTAGTGAATAGAAACAACAGTGAAAGTATGGGGTTCAAGCCCCATATCCCTAACCCTGCCTTTTTAGATTCTTAAAAGATATATTGTAGTCCATGAGTTACTAATCATCTTAGAACTTTAAGTAATGCATACACATATGATAATGGCTTATTTTAGTAGTAAAAAAGAAACTATCTGGAAGAGTGTCCTTATAGCACGAAATTTCAAGGACAAGGACAGTGCATCTTGTCACACAATATTTCAAGTTTTTGACTTGAAGACAATGAGCATACATCAACTAGAAAGGCCTGTTTGATGTGAGGCTTCTCAAATATATATTTTGTAATGTTTAAGTACCTCTATTATGTAATGAGGTAATTGACATTGTTTAAGAGAAGAACGAAATTAATTAGGAAAAAAAGAAAAAATCCTCATTCAATTAGTAGTATTTTCTGTAATAGCTTTTGTTCCAAATAGATCAGGAATAGAATTCTTTCCGCTTCTTTAGTATCATTTTACATATTAATTAATTTATAAATCCTTTGTATAGAAGTTATATTTCCTAGTCAGTCTTTCTTCGTTCCCCCTTATAAATTGGAGTTCTCTGGTTATGATTGACTGAATTTTAAGTGAATTAATATTTCCATGCTCAATTGAAGACTTATAAATTTTTGCTTCTTTGGTAGAAAGTGGACGAGTTTTTGCTGCTGGTCTTAATGATTTTGGACAACTTGGAATATCATGCAATAGTACTCATGCTTTGGTAAGTGCATTGACATTCAATCTTTTAAAGGCTTTTTCTCTTTTGGCTTTTGCTTTAGCTGTGGATGAGCTCAATTCTAGTTTTCGCTCATTTTCTTCTCAATAATTCAAGTTACGGTTACCCAATTTAAACTTTAACAAGTAGAGTTATAAAAGTGTTTTTCTTTCTCAACTGTCTTGGAACATCAAATGCACATAATTATTGAATTTGAGCAGCACACGTTTGTTTTCACTACACTGTAGTTTGATTGGTAAACGTTGATGAACTCTCTGGAGAGGATAGTTTCAATTGTGTTTTATTCTCTTGTAATTTATGCTAAACTAATTTTGCCCTACTTGTTCATTTCCTCATGTTATTGCAGGAGCCTATTGAGGTTTCTGGATTGACGAAGGAAATTATGTACATTTCAGCTGGTTACCATCACTCATCTGCTATTACAGGTAGGTTGAGGGGGGAAGGGATAGTGATTCTGAGAACTGCATGCCTTCACATTTTTTTTTTATATATATAAAAAAGAAAAATGGTTGGAGTAATGATTAAATGGTTTGTGGACTTCTTAATATTAGTTTTGGAACTAGATGTAAAGTAACAAATTGATTGACTACATAAACAAGGAAGGAGGAAGGGAGAGAAATTGTTTCTGATGACTTATGAGTGTTTAGCTTGCCCTTTACCTGAACTTAGGTGCAATTAGACGAAACTCCTTAGTTGATGTTTCACTTGTACATATATATACATTAAATGCATTCTTTAGTAAACTTGAAACATGCCTAGTTTTAAGATGGACCCAATTTTTTTCCATTATTTGGGGGAATTAAATTTACATGATGGCTTTTCATTATAAATATTTTATGAGTCTTGAAAAAGATATTCTATTTTTCTGCATGAAAAATTTTCTTCATAATTGATAAATTACTTTACATGTATGCATTTACAAACATGGTTGCTATATTTAATGCAAACATCTAGCGTTAGCATTATAGGTCAATAAAGTGTAGCGAAAATAAAATAATATTGAAATTCTGACCTTCTGATATCGAAAGTTGAAGTGATGGAGATATAGTAACATCATGTTATACAGAAAAAGTAATTATTTTACAAAAAAAAAAGTAATTATTTTACAAAAAAAAATGGAGCAATGCCAAGAAGAGAAAACTGGATTCATGTTAGGTTAGTTTTTGAATTTTGGCTTGCAAAATTAAGTTGAAAGTTTGTAAATGTTTCAAGAGGAATGATTGATTAACTGTTGTTCAGTATGATGGTTCATTATTATTCATCATTGAGGACTTGGGAGAAAATGCAACATCATAGCTTTATTGCCTAATTCTTCTTAATAAACTTGTAACACTTTTTGATGAATTAGTGAGAAGTAAGACTTTCGTTGTATCACGGTGTATAATAACCGAAATGGTTAGCATTTAATTCAATGGCAGGATAAAGAACATTTGATTTTGAAAGAGGATTAACGAATTCAAGTATTGTTAAAACTTTGTAAGATTTCTAGATTGTAGTTGTACTTGAACAAACTTTTATGCTTGTAACTTAATTTTTTTTTTTTTTTGGGTTTTCAATATATTTTCCCCACTTATATTGTGTTTCCTAATCTTGTCATGAGAGTTCGTATTATTCTTGCAGTTGATGGGGAGCTCTATATGTGGGGAAGGAACTCAAGTGGCCAGCTGGGCCTAGGGAAAAGTAATTCTCAACTTTTACTTTATGTGAACTCTGTCTTCTTGATGTCGTAGTCAATCTTATTTTCCATATTCGCATTCTCATTTGTGTATGGACTCTGGAGATTCATTGATGTAGGGGTTGGGAAGAAGATAGCAAATCTTCCTCTTATACATTGAAATATAAGAACATTACTTTGAAACTTATTTTCATTCTTGAACGTGTCTACTGATATACAGAGGCAAAGAGAGAAGTCACCATACCTACAAAAGTGGATTGCTTAAGTGGAATTTCCATCAAAATGGTTGCTCTTGGGTCAGAACACTCAGTTGCTGTTACGGGTTGGCCATTAAATAGCTTTGAATCACATATTCCCTTAGTTTAATCATAACTATATTTGATACCTGATTGTGATGAAGGTGATTGTGTAAAAATTTCTTCTGGTCTGTGTATTTTCCAGATGAAGGTGAGGCATTAAGTTGGGGAGCAGGAGGGGCTGGTAGATTAGGTCATGGAAACCAATCAACTATGTTTGGGCTTTTGCGTAGCAATAGGTTGGTACAAATGCTTTCCTGATCTTTTTTTGCATTGTGCTTCTTATTCTCCTATTTGATTTGGAGCTTTGAATGTCAGCATCTCACAAGGAAGTCAGATTTTGTTCTGCAATATTTAGAAATAAAATGTAAAATTACAGATTTCAAGATCAATGTAATCATTCCTTAATGATTGCAGATCTTTATAATAGTTAAGGTGCTAGTTGTCAGACGTGGGCGCTTTCCCGAGCGAATTGAGGCACTGCTTAAAAAGTAAACAGATACAAACATATATAAAACAGCATTCAAGTTTCAGAAACTGAACATAGTATTGTCTACATTATTATTACCTAGAATATTTTTTTATTCAAATAAGCTTTTATATATTTATTTATCCTTGTGGAATGCTTTTCATGTGTGCATAGGGTTTCTAATTCTGTGCCTCTCTTGATTTAATATGTTTGCAAAGAAAATGTTTATTCTAATTACTACTAATACATTTTTAAATTGTCACCTTAAATTGAATCTTCACCTTCCAAGATCCTCTAATAAGTTGATGTTCTCTTCTTAGAATGGCATTTAAAATCTAAAGAAGGGAACTGTATCTTAGGCATGCTTCTTTTTGCCTAGCATCTGGTCCAAGGCACTTATTTGGGCTGGACCTTACTCAAGTTTTTTCATTTTTGTGTTACTCAATATTAAATCTGGTCAAATGCTAAAAATTATGACATGGTTTCCCAATTGCCGATTCAAACCTTTTTCAAATATGAATGTCACAATTATTTTACTGAACTTGCTTGATACATTTGTAAAATAGTTTCAGATGTTAACAAATTGCTATATTATCATTCAAAAATTTTTTTGTACTCTTTCAATAATTTCGTAAGATTTTTTATTAGCCATATAATTTTTTTAAGCTGCTGTAATTTGCTTGCTCATTTTCTTTAATAAATCGACTCTATTATTTTCATCAACATCCTTAATATCATTTATAAATTGATTTGTAATTTTCTGTAATCTAATTGTTGTTTTTAAGTGTCTATGGCAGCTAGCTGTGGTTTTACTGTTTTCTTATGTCTTTATTTTCTTGGATAGTCATACAATTTATCTGCAGTGAGTATACACCGAGGCGTATTAAGATACTAGAGGATGTTAAGGTATTTTATACTTGTTTAGCTCTGGTGTCCTTTTGAAATGTGAAGTATAATTTCATTAGTAACTTTTGTCACTGATTTTTGACTCCTTAGGTGAAGACAGTTGCTGCTGGGTTGCTTCATTCAGCTTGCCTTGATGGTAAGATGTTACATGTTTGTGATATATATGCTTAATAGTTAATAGTTTTCCTTGTGTTCATTAGGATTACTAATGTTGCCAAATTTATTGCTTGCTTTCTTGTTTGTCTGAAATTGTAAATATGCAGCAAATGGCTCTGTTTTCGTGTTCGGTGAACAAGCAGTGGATAGCTTGGTAAGTCTGAGAGTTGGTTTTTGATTTACAATCTGCTTCACAAAAATTTCCTTACATTGTTTCTTTAGAACTTCCCTCTTATTGTTTCCAAAATGAACTTCTATCAGAATTTTATTGACAATAGGAAAACTGAAACGAAATCTTGAGTGGTTGACATTGTATTAAATTGAATAGAATTTTCTTTGCGTGCAAAATGGTTGAGGTCCTCAAATTGAATTACTGGAGAAATTTGTCCTCATATTTTTTGGTTGATTCACCCCAACTCTTTAATTGATTTACCCAACACTTTTGGGAACTAAAATGAGTTACAAGTTGACCTGAATTTGCCAAAATTTGAGAAAACTCCAGTACCGGGGTGAATTAGCCAAAAAATGTATAATGTGTGTGCTTAAATTGACCTCTTGACTACAGTAAATCTGGTGCGCTGGCTAATATTTTCTCTTCGTAGAGAGTACACACCACAACATATTCAACATTTGATATTAAACAAAGGAAGCTGCTTAAATCTTTGTTTTGAAAAATATATTAGGTTGTCTGACTAATGCTTTTGATTATATGGACAAATAACCTAGGGCTTTGGAAAGGCAAAGTATTCTGCAACACCGTATTTAGTGGGTGAATTGCCTAATTGTGGAGAAGTTGCCTGTGGCGGATATCATACATGTGTTCTCACAAGTATTCCCTCCCTCTCTCTCTCTCTCTCTATATATATATATATATATATATATATATATATAATGGTGTACTCTTTTTCGTCTTATCTTGTTGCAAGTGGTTCTTCAAAAAAAAAATCTTGTTGCAAGTGGACATTGACATTATATTACGGTTCGACTGTGAATAATGAGAGCCTAACAAATTTACTTGTGCCACTTTGTAATATCGCTACCTCCTGGCCTGTTATAGATACAAACTCTATGTATTTGCAGTAATTTAATTAAAATTTAGAACGTGTGCCCTCATTTGATATTTATCTTCATGTAGTTTCAGCTTGAAATTACTTGACCTCCTGACCTATCCATTATCAACTGTTCACTAAATTTTCTGACTTTTGCTGGTTATGCACTTTACTAAGTGCGGCTTATTTTGTTTACTAGCATAGGTTTGTCCTTACTCCCTTCTTCTTCTTTAGGTCATGGAGAATTATATGCTTGGGGCATCAATCAAAACGGTTGCCTTGGTATTGGGTATGTGTAGAAAGCTTTCTTTATTGGGTTAAACTTAAAGAGAAATGAAGTCATTATTTCTAATGAGATTTTTATGCTAACAGTTCTACCAACTACGGGCATTTACCTGAAAGAATTCAAAATTCGGCTTTCAGATCTCCTGTTGAAAAGGTTTGCAAATTATCTTATTACTTGACTTATATCTCTTATTGCTATCCCTATTTTTCTGTGATTCATTTCTTAATTAAGGGCCAATATGGCTGCTTTGGCTGATTCTTTTTGGGTGAGGATAAGTTATGCATATTTTGTAACATTTGAACTTGATTTTAAAAACAAAAGGAGCCATAGTCTAGTTTTAATTGTTTCATATTTTTATTCCTTCCATTTATTTATCATATAACTGGGACTTGAGCTATTACATTGGATCATAGTAGTCAAGGCACAAGGCCGCACCTTGGGCTTTTTGGCCGCCTTGGGGCGCTCTAGGCCAAAAATTAGCCTAAAACCCCTAAAGGCGCAAGGGCTCGCCCGAGAGCCTAGTCGTGCCTTAGACTACTAAGCATTGGATTACAATTCAGTGCTTAAATTTTGAAATGAAATAACTTGTTTGTGGTTAGTTTCTAGAAATGAAAAATGCAACATACAATTTTATTTCATGCAATTTTTTTACATAGAAGACAAGAAGGAGAATAATCTTCAATTCTTCAAAATTCCATGGCTATTTTGTTTATTGCAATAAAAGTGAGCTTTCAAGTGCATTCATAAAGCTCACTTTAATGACAATCAAAGTGAGCTTTCAGGCTCTTATAAGTTGGAAGTTATGTTGCTGTTGGACTGAGAAATAACATTTTACTGTTTGCTGAAATTACTCTTTTGCACTAGATTGACATTGATAAATGCATAATTAATTGTTAGGTTTCTTGTGGTTGGAAGCATACTGCTGCAATATCTGGTAAGCATAGATCTTTTATCCAATTTTGAATTTGTCTAATGATGCTTAGTTTAAATTTTCTTTTCTAATCAGTCTTCTCTAGTGAACTCTGCCTCATTATAGTCTCAATCTTTAAATTCATTGAATGTCATGATTACATACCTTCATTATCATCTGCATGAATCTCTAAACTCCATTTTGCAATCTAGTAAATCGAATATTATCTAGATACTCACTCTTAACTATGTCTTTAGACATGTTCAAACATTCTAGCATAGATTTCTTCATAACATGCAGCTCTGACAAATCGTGTATTTAAGGTACATCGAGTCTAATATGCAGGAAATTTCATTTTTCTTCTCGTTTTATTCTCAAAAGAATTATAGATATCTTAATAGATTGTCAATCCAAATTTCGTTTCCTTGCAATTTTCATCAATCAAATCAATAGTTGGAATTTGGAATTTTGTAGTCATTGACCAAGAAAATAAAACAAACCCCCTTTCATACTTTTAGATCAAACTTTAATTTTCCTTTTTTTAGTTTAATAATTGTATTTTAAATCAATCAAAGTGGTTAGTTTTTTTTAGTTGAATTTAAAATTTTTCGAATCGTATAATCATCAACTACTGACATTGGTAAACGACCCAAAGCAATTTGATTATAATTCAATTCATGACAATCATAAGTAGAAAGCTCATATTCTTCCGTCATTGGGAGGGAGGGAGGGACCCTTTGTCTTGAAATGTCTGTTTTGGTGGAATTTTAAGGAACTGAATTACATTTTTTGTAAAATGCATCGTCTGAAAAATATCAAACAAGAGAGATTCTAGTTGAACATATCTGCTATTGTTGATTTAAATCAATGCATTCATGTAGTGCAGTGGAGATAGCCGATTCTGCTGTTATTTATTCAAAAACTTAAGTTGTTTTAACATTGAATGGATATATCACCGGAATCAAATGGTTTGGGAAGACTTATTATATATTAGCGTCTTTATATTCTGCATAAACTTGTATTCCTGTGTTATTCAATGTAAAGCTGATTAATTTACAGGGGGAAACATCTATGCTTGGGGTTGGGGAGGTTCAAATGGAACATTTTCTGAAGAAGGGCATTCTTCCGGTGGACAATTGGTTTGTTTCTTTTCTACCCTTTAACTGTTGTTCTTGTATTCTTAGAGTAATTTCTAGTACACGTAATTGTCCGAATCCACGAGCATATAGTTGGGAAAATAATTTCTCATACATTGCATTCCAGGTTGCTAGCTATGTTTAATCTATGAAGAAACTTGGGTGTAGTTGTGGGTAAAAAGACCTTTTTGGTCTCTGCGGTATGATCAACTTGCCCATTTGGTCCATATGCTATACACGTTATCCATTTGGTCTTTATACTATATAATATGTTACTTTTCTGGCCCCTTTAGCGCAGATTACGTACATTTTCGCTAATATAGAATGTTAAACAAATTGCATAACAAAAGGACCAAATGAGTAACAAATGCATATCACGAGGACCTAAAGGTAACTAATAACATAGCACAGGGACCAACTGGGCAAACAGCCTATACCACAACAAGGCCTAAATTTTTTTTTGCTTGCGGTTGTGCTTAGCTAGTGGAAACTCGATGATTTATTTCGTGATACAACTATATACAAAACGCAATATTAAGATCTTGCGTGTTGTTAAGTACTCAAACTTCAATTATGTAACAGAAAAACCTATTAGAGCTATAGAAAATGTAATTTATTATGTCTCTTATTGAATGTATTACAGGGTAATGGAAGTGATGTCGATATAGGAAGGCCGATGTTAGTTCGGTTTGAAGAAAATGTGAGAGCACTGCAAATATCATGTGGATTTAACCACACTGCTGCTATTGTCGAGAAAATTGGTTCTTAGTCGAAGAATATTCAATACCTCAATGATCGAAATCTTGGCACAACTTGGCCGAAAATCTGCAGGTAATATCTAACGAACATGGTACGCTGATAATTTGTTCTTTCTACTTGCTGGAATGAATTCTAGTGTAAATTTGTACGGTATATAAAATAGTTATAAAGTTTGTAATATTCTTTTCTATGGCTTGTGTAAAAAATACTCTGAACATGTTGTAACCAAGAAGTTATAATGTGGAAAATATTTGAATTCGAAAATTTGAGCGAATAAGCTGTAGCATGGTTTGATGAATACAAGTGTTCAAATCAACTTCTCCATAGAAATTTTTCACTCTTAACTTTGTAGTCTTTTCTTCGCATGCTATCCCGAATAAAACCGAAAATGGTTTTATTTTCTTGTCATTTATTAAAGACTCAAATCGGCTTATATGTTATATTTCTGGAACTAATTAACTTGTATCTTATATAATATAAAAAGAAAATTATAAATGCTTTTTATGCTTATTTTAAATAGCTTTTAAGCATATAAGAATTGAATTAATAAAACATCAATCTCCAGCAACTTACCAACTTACCAATCTTTGGCCACTTAATTATATACACTAAAAAGTACATATATTTTCATACATGTTTATTAGTTATTTATACGCCAATTTTTCTAAGCATGTAATTACTTATTTTAAGTTGCTTATGAATAAAAAATAATTTATAGTCAGTAAGTCATAGAGCACAACCCCTTTGTTATTATTGTGAATTTGTTAAAAAAAAAGCGAACAAAAAATCTAGGATGATTTTATATAATTGTAAAAAAAAATTGAGTTATTTATACTTATTCTTCAAAAACAAATTTGAACAAATTATTTATGGCTCGTGTGCCGGGAATGACATTGAAAGCCCAGCTCGGTCTCGAAGTTTTAAAGTATGGATTGAGCCATGTTTGAGATGATATTTAAAGTTAAACGATAAGTAAATCCGATCAGAACTCAGCTCGCCTTGCCTGACGAATAGGTCTAAATGGGAGTCATCATTGCACATATAATGTGAAGATCACGACATAAATTGAGTATCTAATAGGAGACTAATGTTCAAATCTCACTAAATATATTTATAAGCAGGGGTAGAAACATTAATTTTGACTACGCCCCAAAAAATTTACTTAAATATCATTCAGAAGTTTTATCCAGATCAATTTAGCACAACACATATAGTGCACTTGTGCTTAAGGGTAATGTTGATTTGGGATGCACTGGTGTTGAAAATTCAATAGGTTATTGAAAGTTGAAGTTGGCGAGGAAAGATGTTAGAAAAACATGAATTCAATATGAATAGTTGAGGTCTTAACTTTAATTGATCATGGTTCTCTTTTTTTTTTCTTTTAGATAAATGGTACGTAGTTATTCTCTTGCTTAATTGGGGTTCACTATTTTTACACATTAAACTTTTCATAAACTATGAAAGAAGGATTTCAATGAAATTTCATTCATACTAGAATGGCTAATTAGCCATGTTGAAATCATGTAAAATCAATTACAACCAAACCTTGCAATTGATCAAGGTAGGTTTCATAGGTTAAAAAGAGTAAACTTATAATACATGCATTCTGGTTTGACTATTTTACAAAATGACCATTGTTGCAAAATGGTGACCGTGGTTTCAAAAAGTTGTAAATCAAGAAAAAATTTCATTTTCTTTAAAAATAGCAATTTAACAATATTTTATAAAAATTATTCATCAAAATCAGTAATTTTCAGCAATTTTTCATTTTATATGATTTTTTAAAAGTACCATCATGATGTGTGTTGAATCCGTCAAAAATAATATAAAACTTGTTCCACCAAAACAATATGTATTTGCGATAGCGGTAAGTGGGATCGTTCCTTAGAGACTTGTATAATCGATTTTATTTAACTAATTGACCAGAAAATTTGCGAATAAAAAGGGTAAACTTCAAAAAAGTATCCCGTGATTTAAATCGTTTTCAAAAAGAGGCTCGTGTTATTTCGCGTCTCAAAAGGTAATTTGAGATTTTAAACCGTTAGCAAAACAAAGACATTTTCTTAACTCCGTCGGTCGTTAGCAAAACAAAGACATTTTCTTAACTCCGTCAGTTTTGCTAATGTGTCAATGGTTAAGATTTATTGTTCATCATCATCATCTTCCTCAGCCCTAAAATCAAACCCAAATGATACTGCACCCCGTCAAACTTAGATTTTGGGGATTTTGTAAATAATTGCCTTGTTATTCTATTTTTATTTCCATGGCACTGAACACAACTCAAAGTGGCAAAATCAAAGTAAAAACTTTACTTGTAAAGTGATAACTGTAGATTCTTCTTTTCTCCATGGCACTGTAAAAAGCTCAAAGCATAAACCACAAATGGAAGTTGAAACTCAAACTAAACAACAGACCCAAACCCACATCCAAAAAATCAAAGAATTTTCAGATTTTAAATTCAAAACTCGAAAATAGCAAGGGAATTCGAATTCGAAACCCAGTCTTGTACATTAAATCGGAATCAAATGAAAGAACAATGGCTAAAAAATTAAAGAAAAAAGAGGACAGGTGCGGCCTCATCTTGCAACCTCTTAATGTAAACTTATTTGAGCCAATTTTAACTGAAAATGAATCGCTGGCCTTCCAAAGCCTAGAATGGGCAAATCAACGAAGTTTCGAAAGAGCACGAAACAGAAGATTGGCCTTCCTTAATATTGAGATTTGCGAGATTGTAGCCTGAAGCTACGGGAAGAAAAGTCCCAAAGCTTTCTATACACCAGCAGGTGCGGCCTTTTTTGCAACCGACAACACCAGCAGGTACGACCTCTTTTGCAACCGACAACACCAGTAGCGGTGCTATTCCACCAACGGCAGAGAGAGGGGTGATGTTAGATGGCGAACGCGCCTCCACCCGGTAACAACAGCGGCTTGAAAGTGCAGATGAGGATGAACGGCAACAACAGCAGCTTGGGGTTGAAATCTGCAAATTTAGTTTTTAGGGTTTCTTTTCGAGGGAAAGAGAATAATTGTAAATTGTAATTTCTCAAAAAACCCCCTTACCACATCACCTTTTTTAACGGTTTTAGCAAAAGGTCCGTTTTTTGTTAACGGATTAATTCTTCAAATTCTCTTTTGAGACCTAAAAAATCACGAGCTCTTTTTCGAAAATGATTTAAATCACATGGTATTTTTTTTAAGTTTACCCAAATAAAAATATGGGGTTTGAAGTTGTTTGAATCAACAGTAAATAAATTTGAAAAGCTGAAAATTGCAGGATGTAAGAATAGATTTAGAGAAGTCTTCCGACTAAGGAATACTTTCAACTTAATATCAATCGATCACAGACACAAAATATAAGTTTCTTGAGTATTTCAGTAAGTTAGCTTAATCATGAAATAGCACGATTAAAATTATTTTCTAAACACGAGAATGATATTAGATAGCAAAACCATTTACTCTCAATTTTGAAATGCACTTGTAGATGGCTGACAAAGTTTAATTTCAAAAAGATTTTACGCATAGAAACCAACTTTAATTCAAAACTTTATGATAACACAAAGAAATGTATTAATTCGAATCTAACCATGAAACTTTTTAAAAGAATTCGCTTGTTACAATTATTCCATTATATCATGATAGCATAAACACAATAGAAATAACAATATGTTCATCCTTTCGATAAACAACAATCGACCGTATTGATGAAATCAAGAGGGAAACAATAAAAATATTGCCGGTTTGGATTGAAAAATTGAAATTCAAAATGAAGTTGAGAGCAAACCTCACGATTGATCATAGCTTCAAGCAATTCCCTTAATCGAAAGAAAGATGAATTTAGTTACTCATAATTTAATTGAAAAATGAAATTATCATTGAAAATTAAAAATCAAGAACATAGAATAATTCACGTTGTTGTATTCTTACTTAACTAAAAACGAGATATCCATTATGCCAAGATTACATGTTTAAAATACGACGAGTTTAAAAATAGCTAATTAAAAAGGAAAGAAAAAAAGATATCTATGAAAATAAGAAATCTTCTATGGTCAAAAGATCTTTTAGATAATTCCTAAGTAGCCGAACAGCCTGGATTCCAGGTCAGATAAAACTGTCCAGCAAGTCTTCCCAAATTGGAACTCCAACCGATCAAGTTAACTCCAGGTTTTCTCTGTTCATAGCTTCTTATCCTGGATTCCAGGCTATCTCTGTTCACAACTTCTTACCCTGGACTCCAGGCTAACTCCAAACAACCACTATTTCTTTAACTCCAATGTTAACTTGGACTCCAGGCTAACTCCATTTATTTAATATTTCTCCACAGATATGTCCAGTACCTAAATATGCACAATTCAATCACAAAATCAATAGTAAACCATTCCGGAAGTTAGAATAATTGACAGTAAAACAGGTTGTATTTACAAGTTATCAAACTCCCCACATTTGCTTTTTTGTTTGTCCTCAATCAAACATCAAAGATGAGGAAAAAAATGAATTTAAACCAAGTAAAGACTTCATTCACTTTCCCAAATTACGATTTCTTTCACCAGAAATTTTGATAGAATTCATTTTTAAACTCTCAACACTCGACGACTAATTGATTTTCTTGAGAAAGTATTAAGCCTAGCTCGGAACTTGGTTTTTTCAAGAAGTTAAAAGCCAAAATATTTTCAACCTTATTATAAGTTTCACTTGGTGGGATCCTGGACATATATCTTTTTTATTTTTCTCTTTCTCATTTTCGTTTCTTTTCACATTTATTTTTTTTATTTTTTTCTTCTTTATTTACAATAATAAAAATCCTATGGAAAAGATGTAATGCTTTCCCTTCTAAAAAAATGAAGACAAAACCTATGAAAAAATCATCACCCGGTTGTTAGCCAAGCAATGCTCTTTCGTTTAGACTAAAAGTAGAAAAAAACAACCAAATTCACACATGTACAGAAGAAAATGCTCTTCCGGCCAATGGACTAGTTGACTTTGCTGCTCAGAGTGTTGCTTCAGGAGTGCGATCATTTCCTTCTGCTGCTGGACAATCATCTCTTGGTTGTCGACCAATGAGCGATGTAAACCACTATTGGTGTTTTGAAAATAACATGCTCCTCCGGTGTAGTCTCATATTAGATAGACTTTGCAAATGTAAGGGGGACATAGGAAAACCACTTTCGTAATCATTGAGCTCCAAATCAAATAAGTTTTGGTTTACCGCAAATTGGGTAACCAAATGGCCTAGGATGACAGCCCGCATATCTTGAGCTACAGACCTCAACTGAATCGCAATCCAATACCCCAAATTGATACACTTCTTATGAAACATGCCCCATAAAAAGAATAACTCAGTCTTAGACACTACTGATGAATTCTTAGCACGACCTGAGAAAACAAAAGTTAATAGCCCGTGCAAATATGTAAGAGCATTATTTGAAAAAGTGGCATCAGTGGAACAACTTGGGTCATAGGCCCCAAACTCTAAATCACATAACTGCCTATAAAGTTCAGCATCTCTAACCTCCGCAATGTAATCACAAAAACGAAATTACAAGCTTCAGATGCTGCAAATCCTTCAGTAATTAGACTCAAACCAAATATTATATTCGGTTATGCTTAGGCTAAAAATTTCACCACAAAGACAGAACTCAATCATACTTGGCGCATCAACATCAATCGGTATATTCTTAGGATGTTGAAAACAAAAACTCCCGAAAAACTCTTCGATAAGTTCTTGATAACAGTCTAAGTGCATCCCTAAAAATTTACTCCAACCAATATTGTCAATTTACTCCATAACCTTATCATCGATTCCTAAACCCTCAAGAGACTCGAAGTGAATGTATTTAGAGGGTTTAGAGGTAGGGAATCATACTTGAGAGTTTCTCGATCACCCTTGAGCTAGCTGAGCTCTTTTTTTCTAAGGTTTTTTCTTCGCATTGGTGGCAGGTTCTGTAATTTTCGACTGCGAAGGTTTATCGGCTCTTCTGCCTTTGGACTTCCGGGGGCTGATTCTAATTGTGGTACTTCGTTGGGGATCGCTTGTGATCGGGTTCTAAAAGAAGGAGACTGTGCCGGTCGTTGGGTAGTTGATATGGGCTTTATTGCTGACTTTTTCATGAATTTTTTTCCTTTTTTTTTGGTTCTGACAGGTGGAGGAAGGCTCGAGAGTTCCTCAAATGTCTGCCCTGGGCTAGGCGGTTGTGCGTTCGTCTTCTGAGTTGCAGGAGGATGATCCTCAGCCAAACTCGTAGCTCTCCTTTTTCTCAAGAAACTCCACTCTTGGGAACTTTGTAAAGGTAGAAAGAAAAATCCTAGCAAGATGGCAGCTTTGGAAGTCTCTTTTTTTGGCAAGTGAGGTAGCAGTGGCTGGGTCGGATGTGTTTAAGTAAGAATGGGAGGGATTTCCGATGCTTTAGACTTCGATTGAGTGAGTGTTTCCGATGATGGCTGTTTCGGTTGAGGCGTGGTTGATGAGGTTGTTTGAGAAGGGGGTGGTGGCAGTGGTTGGTCTAGGTGAGAGGGGTTTTCGGTTCTCGCCACAATGATGAAAATCGTCGGTGGTTGTGGTTGTGGTTGTGGGTGTTGGTGAAAATAATGGTTGCAATGGTGTTGGTAGAGGGTGAGAACGATGATTGAAAGAAAGTTTAGGGATTTGGGAATTTTGGGATTTTGGGTAAAAACAATTTGGGGATATGGGTATTCGAGTATTTGGTTAGCGGGATAATGGGTAATTAATGATTAGTTTTTAATGCATTCAAATATCCCTCATGGCCCAACTCACCCTTTGTCACTTGACCCATTCGACCCATTTAGCTTTTAATTGAGCAAAGCCATGAAAATCCAACATCACACTTGCATATTAAAAAAAATATCAAAGATAAACAGTAAAAAAAAAATTAAAAAGGACAAGGATTGTGTTGGTTTGAAACAGCTTAATATAAAGCGAAGGGGGTGGATGCTTTACTTGGTTATTTTTAAGTTTTATAAATTTTTTTTCCAAGTTCAGTTTTTAGATGCGTGCTGAGTGAAATGTGCTGAGCTGGGTCTAAGAACTATAAATGGCTCAGCTTCGCTGACACAGTTTATCTTCAATCTCTGTTGAGTATTTTACTCAGCTTGGATTGGTTCTTCAAGTAAAACTTGTAAACTGAGAGAATGATGAATGCGAGGAATGCAATAAAGAAAATCGATAAAGGTTAGAAATTTAACAATTGAAATTTTATCCTGGTTCGACCCCTAGCCTACCTCCTGTCCCCAGATTCCTTTCCGAGCTTTAATCTATTAGTGATTTCCTTCATTCCTTAGGCGAAGAAGCCTTTACAGCGGGTAGAAACGATTACAGAAAGTACCATTCTTTCTAACTACCACTCAAACACAATTTAAGTACCCTTCCTAAACTGTCACTCAGATTTTGAAAGAAATTACGAACAGAGGATTTCAACTTATAAAATACGTTGAGTCCTTTACAATGTTAAATATAAAGTGATATCTCTCTATTACAAACAGATTGGAAAATTTGTGTTTGTGCGATTGCTTGAATTGGAATTTTCTGAAGCTGAGAATGATTGAACAGAGTTTCAGCTCTTAAGAAATTTGAGATGATTCATCAAGTTTAAACGTTAGCTTCAGTCTTCTATTTATAGTTGAAGTTCCTAGAAGTAGCCGTTATGAACTTCTCATTCTTACTTTGTCTTCAATTTCTCTTCTCTTCAAAACTTTCAAATTTTCTCGTTTGAAATGAATTCCAAGATTTTGAGAGACAAAGATTTTGAACGTTGAGGCTCGAGATTAATCAGTTAATCTTGATGCGTAAAAAACTCATTTCCTTCAAGCAATCTGTTCTAATAGAGAGGCGCACAAGATGCAACATGAAATTCTGTGAATGGTTAACTAGCTGACGTTGTAGAGAGGCGCAGGACACTAAGAAAATAACGCATATTAGAGGATTCCTTTTATCTTGGACTTTAGTGAGGATTTTCCAACATGCCGTACTAACACATTTTCGTTGTGAGGACCACTTAAATATTCTCTTTAATTTCAACTTTTTTTCATAAAAAGCATCAAGGAATATTCCATTCCTCACAAAAATTGTTAAAAGCATTTGTATCATATATTTCTCTAAGTGTCGATTAACTCAGCTTTAATAATAAAAAGTTAACTCAGCTTCGCTGAGTTTATTTATTGTAAACTCTGTAATACTAGGCTTAACTCAGCTTTTCTTACTCTAAGCCATAACTTAATTACTCATCTGGTAAACTGAGTTATTTTCCCTTAAAACAAACTCAAGTAAACTTAATTAATTAAGAGTCTACTTATTACTCAATTAATTTCACTATCCTAAATAGTTTGTTATTTCCAAAACGATTTTAGTACTATCAAGTACTTTTAACTTGGGATTCAACAATCTCCCCCATTTTGGAATAGATAACAAACTTGGTAGTAAAAGAGATTAATTGAATAAATAATTTAAAGATATAGGAATACCTAATAGATGATGTAAGACTCCCCCATGCCAAGTGAATTTCTTAGTTAGTGTAGACTCCCCCATACTGAGTGGATTCTCTTTAGTCAGCTCAACTCCCCCATACTTAGAGGAATTTTCTTCTTTCTGGGACTTTGTCTTACTTTAGCTTTTCTTTGAGGTTGATCTTTGTATATATTCCTGCATCGATTCTTTAGCTGAAATAACATACATTCACAGCAAAATAGGAAGTTAAGAAGCTTTTAACTTGAATAGGCAAAAACTTGTAATCTTTCATTAATAGTCAAAATACTTAGTTAGTACACAAATTGTGTTCTAAACTAAATTACAATTGAGCCCTATTAGAAGTCTAGTCTATACTATATACTACAGCTATTTGCGCGACTGAGAGGAAGGCTATCCATAGCTTTTAGAGTGAGTGCTTTGCTGGTCCAATTGATTTTGCTATTATTGACTTGAAGATTGAGACTGATGCTGGGCTGAACTTGAGGTTGCTTTGGTAGAGATGGCAGAGATGACTTGTTTAAGTTCGCAGTTCTGAGAGCATCTTTAGCTACCTTCTCCCCTTTTATTATCAAATCCTTTATAATTTGTTCAAGGCAGATATTGAAGGAGTCCAAGGTAGATTGAAAGTCCTCCATCTTTCCAATTATAAGTGGAGAAATCTCTTGCTCAAGCATATCTTTTCCCTTGGTTGAGAGGAATTCTTTGTCATTCAGCTGGTGAGAAGCAAGTGATGGCATTTGGAAAGATGTGCAATCTAGTCGAACCCTTAGCAAGTAAACTGTTGAAAGCACTACAACAGAGCTCTAAAATCTGAGGTAGACAATGCGATCTTCAGCTTTGCTTCCATATCAAGGATCCTAGGGCATATTGATGACATAGATCTTACAGTGTAGTCAATATCCCTTGCGTCATGCATTCTAGTTGTCACTAGTGATCTACATGCCTCTGTATATCCTCAATTCTTCTTTTGATCACATTTAACTTTTTATGCACTGAGAGACCATTATCTAGGTCAAGAGACTCAGCGAGTTTTGGGAAGAGCTTGCTTAGTGCCTCAAGAACTGCCTTTTGCACCTTTTTAATAGAGTCATGTATGTTGTCATTGACTTATTTGCATATAGCATCGAATTTGTCAGTAAGAAAATCAATGTTTAGCATAGGCTTATCAGCTTTCTTGACCACTTCATCAACAATCCTTATGACGTGATCAATCTTCTTATCATAGTTCACCATTAGCTTGGAAATGCTCTCCATCAGCTTCACCATTGTATGTCTAATGTCTTTGGTGACCTTTGTGAGCCGATGACGTTCGACCCACGCGGTTATCGCGAGACGTCGGTCCCGTGAGATGGGGCGTGGGGGTTTTCCCGATTGGAAAAAGTGGATTTAAGTTTAAAGAAAGGAAATTGTTCATGTAACAAGTTTAATAGACTCGAGATCAGAACCTCTAGCCTATGGTACTCAAAGTCACCACCCGGATCAACTCTTCCAGGATTATTTGGTACAGCTTAGATCCGTTAAGCCTAAGAGATACCATAGTTTAGAGATTCGGGTCCGGGATGAGCTACTTACTTTTTCGTTATTTGAGTTAACATTATTCCCATTTGAAACCACACTTATAATATTTCAATTCAATCTAGATGTTTTTGACTTATGTTTTTGGTTATTTAGCGAGCATGCAGAAAGTGGTAAATAAAGTGCGACAAAGTAAACACGTAGGAAAAGTGAATGCGCCTAATCTACGGGATTAATTACATATTGGGATGGGGGATTTACAAATCACCTAAATACATCGATATCTAACAAATATTACATTTGATAAATGCGATACCCGAAGGAAATTAAACCCTAACATACATCTATCCTAAACTACCTGCATCCACAAAGGTTAGCACATGGGATATTCCACCACACAAATATGTACCAAGTGTACCACGTATGCTCGATTGGGATTTTGGCAAGACCCATGTGGTTGAGCTAAAAAACAATGAAGATTTCGAAGTTCTTATTCCATGAAAATTGTTCATTTTTATTTTCAACTATGTTGGTAATTTTTATTAGTGAAAATGCCGCATGTTATATTGTTGGGTCGGTTATCCAGTAACTTGAGTTCCCTTCATGTGGGTGACCTAAAACAACATTTAGAAACATAAATCTAGGCCAAACATGCATAACATATCCATCATTTAGGTTAACAACGGTGACGATGTCATCCATATTGTTACAGACTTCCCTGTGAAGGGCGATATCAATATGCCCGAAGCGCTTCCATTGCTACTCCAAACCTTAATCAACAAATTAATACATTAATAAATCATATATAACTCCTAAATAATTACAATTTAGATATTTTTTCCCCCCAATGATGCATTTCCAAACTCAGAAGGGTCTTAATGGGTCATTCCGGGCTTAAACGATTCGAAACGGAGCAAAACGAAGCAAAACTGGGTTCTGCCAAAGGCAATGGAGTTAATGATATGGGGAAATGTTTTTAAAGACATGGGGTAATGTCCTTAATGACATCAAAGTTCCAGACCTGCAGAAAACACACAGAAACAGTAGAAAACAGCAAAATGAAAATATGAAAATTCAAATGATCATAACTTTTGCTATACTTAACCAATTTAGATGATATTTATCATTCTGGAAAGCTCAATATGTGTAGAATATTTTTATGTAAACAAAATACTTAAAAAGGTTTGAAATTATACTAAAATTCCTGGAAAACAGATTGGTGTGCAAAAATGGAAAAAATTGAAAAGAAAATGAAACTTCAAAAAAGAAAAGCATATAAATGTAAGTTCAAACTTTAGGAACTCAGAAGCTCACCCTGTATTCATGAATCCGCTTTCTTTAAGGTCCATGAAGTCCTCCGGGAAGCTTTCCTCGTTTCTTTTTGGTTGGATTTGGTTGTTGGTTAGTGATTTGTCAAAAATCTTTGGAAGGGATTTATTCCTTGCCAAAGCAGATGTTTCAGAAGGTGTAGAAACCTTCAAGTGAGTGATAGAGATGTTGTAGACTCTCCATTAAAGTCTAAACCTCAAGCATTGCCTAAGTGATTTCTAAACCTCAAGTTTGCTTAAATGATCTCTAACCCTTAGGCCATGCTTTTAGCCGTTACTTTTCAACTTTTTACAAGATCCCATGTGAAGATTTGATGTAAAAGGTCTTAGGTAAGGTGTGGGGAGTGGTTTTACAGTGATTATGTCTGAGCATGTGGGCAAAAGTCACCTTTTTGGTTGAAAATTGTAGAAAATGCAATTTTAGTTCTGCTGAAAAGTCAATGTCGTTAACGATATTGCGATGTCGTTAACGACATAGCAATTTAGTTAATGACATTGCTTCTTTACCTTTAGCTTTTTGTGCTAAAATTGTCGAAAAAAGGGTTAAGGCTTAAAGAAAGAAAACAAGCTTACTTAGGATGAATTCAAGACCCTTAAAAAAAGAAAAACTAGCAAGGGAAAAATAAATTACAGCTTCATCATCGAACTCGCGAGTAGGGGTAAAATCCCGTGCTCACAACCTTGACTTCTTTTAGCACATTTTCTATCTTTCTATCTGTGCTCTTCTTTATTTTGGCTTATTCTTCACAAAACTTATGAAACTGTGTAGCTTGAATTACCATTGTGGCATTCAAGCTACTCAGCTGCTCAGCAGCAACATTAATACTACCCTTTATCTTTTCTGCTACCACATTAGCAAGAGCAGTAAACATGGGGATAGAGGTGACAGCTGCGCTGAGTTCAGCCGTAGAATCAGATAAGCTAGTTAAGATCAAGGCCATCTTGTGCACTAAGCTTTTGGTACTTTCTTTCACAAAGTGGTTACGAAACTTCCTTGATTCTTTTCAAACTCTTCAAAGTAGATTGATTCAGTGGGAATGCTTGAGTTTTCATCCAACTCAGGTAGCTTAGCCTTAGCCTTCGTGGACAAGTCCGTCAATCATTGAGATAGTAATAGTTTGCTTATTGCTCCATCCAACTCATCATCAGACTTGAGTTTTGGGAATTTCTTCCTTGCTAACTCTCTAATTTGAGCCAAGATGGCTAAATTAACCAAGTCCTCTTGGACTAGCTTACTGCTGGAGGTAGGTACTTCACTACCTGTAAAATGTGCCTTAGTACCTTCCTCAATAACTTCTCTAATCTGAAAGATTAAAGGGGTAGAGGATGGATTTAAAGAAAGGTTAGGTTCAAAATTTTGTACATTTGAAGAAGTGGGGGTTTGTTTAGATTTTACAAGTGAAGGGATTAAGGCAGTTTAAGGAGGAGGAGGAGGAGGAGGAGAGAAAAAATCTTGTGTTTGGTTAGGAGAAGAAGGAATATCTACTAGGGAATTTAAAGGATCTGAAGTTTGAGATTGATGATTTACAGAAGGAGTAAGAATTTTAGAATTTACAAGATTAGAAATTGAGGGATTTACAAGAATAGAATTTGAAGGATTTACAGGAGAGGTAGTAGGTTTTTTAGGATTTATAGAAGAAATAGGGGAAGGAAATAAGAGTACATCTAGGTTAGCTGTTTAACCCGAAGATGAGTAAGCTTGAGGTACTTCAGGCTGAGTTGGAAGTGTCTCAACCTAAGTGAAAGAATGTGTTGGGAAGCTAGGATCAAGAAGAGTAGATTCATCTTGATTGAGGATTTCTATGGTTTCTTTAGATCCTCATCATTGCTCACCACTCGAAAATTTTTCTTCAATGGATGATTGGTGGTAGTGCCCTTGCACTGGGTGCTTTTGCCTTGGTAATAACTTCTTCAACGTGTGCGGAAGCACCAGGACCAATGGTTTCAGGGTCCTCTTTACTTTTCTTAGAGTCCCCTTGGCCTTCCTCCTCTTCAGCGACAACTAACTTACACTTCCTTTGGTGCAAGGTCTCCTTTTCCTCTAAGGCATCCTCTTCTTCCACAGCTTGTTGTTTTGCCTCAGCTTCCCTTTGAGTGTAAGTTTTTGCTTTCATTTGCTTCATTTGCCTTGCTAGGGGCTGGGCAGGCGTATTTCCTACCCTTATTTTTGCCAAGCTCTTCTTTTCCGATGAGGAGGTAGCTTTAGGTCTCAGAGAGGTTGGAGCAGAGGTGGTAGAAATTGGTTCCATCTTCGTAGAAAGAAGAATGTTTTCATTGGTGTCTTTACTGCTCTAATAAAAATCCACCATGAAACTATCTTCATCCTCCTTAGCTACATTCATAGGTACTACTGTCGGTATAGCTTTAGCCTTTCTTTTGGCATCTTGGGCCTTGGTGTACCTAGTATGTACTTGACCATGATACAGCTTACTGAAGTGAATCATAGTTAAGATCTTCTTCACTAGGATGACTGTCTCCCCTGGATCACCAACGAAAGATGAGAGGTCCATCTTCACCGCTTTCATCAAGGCTATGATCAGGTAACTAAAGTGGTAGACAATAGTAATTTTTGTCAAGTGATGAAGAATCATCACTGGCCAATTAAGTTGCTTACCTTCTACCATATGGTAGATCACACACCTCTTGAAATAGGTGTAACTTGAGAGGAACCCTATCTTGGGCAGTAGTAGCTTTACAACAAGCTCATGGCAAGCCCTTGCTGCCCAGCTCATTCTAAAAGTAGCAATCTCGCTGAATCCATAATCGAAGGGGAGTTCCCAATCTTCAAGAACTGTCACAACTTCCTCAACTCCATTTCTCCTGAGCTGAGTACCCTTGCATGGCATATTCAGAATGCTTCCTAGTAGCCTTGAGCAAATGAGATGGGATTTCCCCTCAATTTCCACCAAAAGAATTTCATTATACCCTTGAATGGTATAAAGATTCTGGAACAAGTTTCTGATTAAACCAACAATGGATGGTCCTTCTAGTTGCAGAAACTGACTCAGATTCTACAGCTTTATCGCCCTATCAAGGATTCTGCTTCTCAACAGTCCTTCATAGTCTACTTCATAAACAAGGCCAAAATAAAATTTGAGCCCCATTCAACTTTAGCGAAGACTGTTCAAGTGGAGAAAGTAATCTTCTCTTGCTTTCCTTCAACGTTCATATGAATGCTCCTCTTAGAATTTCCCTGAAGGACAAAGGTTAATATGGTTCTTGCCATTGCAGATGAAAAGGGAAAAGGATTTGAGAGTAGAGAGAAGAATTAGGGCTCTTTGCATTGAAGCGATTGAAGTCTCAGAAACGTAAGTAACTTCTCTCTCTTTCAAACTTCAGCTTTTATAGACCTCTTTAACTTACAGCGATACGCGGGGCTCATAAAATCAAAGATTAAAATCAATGCTGAGATTAACACTTAATTAGTAGACATAGTAAAACTATGAGTTTTGCAATTAGACTATTCCAATTCAAAAATGTCCTTTGAATAAAGTGGGTTTCTGATTTTCAACCGTGAAATTGAATCTCACAGTGTTACTTTAAAATATAAATGGTGTTAAATACGTGTTACCTCATTCAGCTGAGTTAAGATTTGATTTCCAACACTTAGCCAAAGTTCTTGATTTTTCTTCATATGGGGTTCGCCATCCAATAAGCTGCCTTAGAACATTGAACTTCTCCTTGGCCAATGGTTTGGTGAATATGTCAGCTCGCTATTCCTCAGAAGGAACATACTCCAATTTAACATTTCCCCTTAGCACATGATCCCTTATGAAGTGATGTCTTATGTTGATATACTTCATCTGGCCATGTTGAACTAGATTCTTGGATAGGTCAATTGCGCTTTTGTTATCACACATAACTTCAAGGAATTTAAACTTTATACCATGATCCTCCAATTGCTGCTTAATCCATAGCAGTTGTGCTACATAACTTCCTACCACCATGTACTCAGCTTCAGTTGTACTCAATGCAACAGAAGTTTGCTTTATGCTATACCATGAGATAAGGCATTCTCCAAGAAAATGGCATCCTCCTGTGGTTCTTTTCTTGTCGAGTTTATCTCTGCCAAAGTCAGCATCTGTGAATCCTCTTGGAGTGAAATTTGAGTTGTTGGGATACCACATACCTACATCAAGAGAACCTTGCAAATACCAGAGAATTCTTTTAACAGTTGCTAAGTGAGATTCTCTGGGGTTAGCTTGATAACATGCATAATAGCACACAACATATTGAATGTCTAGTCTACTAGTAGTTAAATAAAGTAGAGAATCGATAATACCTCTACAAAGCTTACTGTATACTGATTTACCAGCTTCACCCTTACTTAAGATAGTATCAGTGCCCATGGGAGTGGATATTGGCTTCGAATGCTCCATATTAAACTTCTTCAAAATTTCTTTGGCATACTTTGCTTGACTGATGAAGATTCTGTTTTCACTTTGCTTGATTTGAAGTTTAAGGAAAAAGTTGAGCTCTCCCATTGACATTTCAAACTCGCTCTTCATTTTCTTGCTGAACTCCTTGCACAACTTCTCATCACTTGCTCCAAAAATGATATCATTAACATAAATTTTGACAAGCTACACATCTTCTTTTCTTCGTCAGATAAACAGAGTCGTATCAGCATTCCCTCTTTCATAGCCTTTGCTGATAAGGAAATTGGTCAACCTCTCATACCAAGCTCTTGGAGATTACTTCAATCCATAAAGAGCTTTCTTTAGTTTGAAGATAAGCTCAGGATTCTTCGGATCTTCAAAGCCAAGAGGCTGGCAAACATAATTTTCCTCTTGGATGAATCCATTCATGAATGCGCTTTTAACATCCATTTGAAACAATTTGAAGTTCATATGAAAGCACACATGATTCGAATTGCTTCAAGCCGAGCTACAAGAGTATAAGTTTCATCATAGTCCATGCCTTCTTACAGATTGTAGCCTTGAGCAACAAGCATGGCCTTGTTCTCGACAATAATGCTATCTTCATCAAGCTTGTTCTTGAAAATCCATTTGGTTCCAATGATTGATTTTCCTTTGGGCTTCAGAACTAGATCCCAAACATCCTTGCACTTGAACTGATCCAAATCCTCTTGCATCGCGATCATCCAATAATCATCTCCTTCCGCATCTTTGAACTTCGTAGGTTCAATCAATGAGATAAAATTTGGATGGCTCACCATCCTACTGAGCTGACCTCGCATCATTACAAGATTATGAACATCATAAATAATGCTTTCTAGAGGGTGATTGCGATGAGTTCTAATATCTCTTGGAGGACTTGCATCTACTATTGGAGGTTCTACATTTAGTTGTTGAGGCTGAGCTTGGTCTTCTTCTTCGTTGAAGTTGATAGACAGATCTTCGTCACCTTTAACTTGCTCAGCTTCAAGTTCTTGTGCTGGGATGGGCAGCACAAAGAGTGGCATGTTGAGTGGATTTTCTTGCTAGATTACTCCTTCTTCTCATCAGATGGACGTTTATTTGTGTTGTTAATTCCATCAAAATCTTCATGCATAGACTCCTCTAACAAGCATGTTCTTTTGACATATATTCAATATGCCCTACTATTAGTTGAGTATTCTAGAAAGATACCTTCATCAACCTTTAGATCAAACTTACCTAGTTGCTCCTTGGTGTTAAGAATAAAGCACCTACAACCACATGATATGAGATGAGCAATCTTAGTCTTGCACACTCGCCAAAGCTCATAGGGTGTCTTCTCAAGAACTTGGTGAACTAAAACCCAATTCAAGATATAACATGCCATGTTAACAGCTTCTCACCAAAAGTACTTTGCTAGATTGTTATCACTCAACATGGATCAGGCCATTTCAAGTATGGTTCTGTTCTTCCTTTCTACAACCTCATTTTGTTTAGGAGTATAACGAGTAGAAAAGGTGTGGTAAATACCATGTGTTGAACAGAATTCTTCGAAATGGAAATTCTCAAATTCACATCCATGATTACTTCGGATTCTACTAATTTTACTTCCTAGTTGTTCATTATCTGATTACTGAGTTTGATAAAAGATTCATATGTTTCGTCTTTGCTACTTAGCAAGACTACCCAAGTGAAATTTGTGAAGTAATCCACAACCACCAATGAGAATCTCTTACCACCTATACTCATAGTTTGAACTGGGCTGAAAAGATCTAAGTGGAGGAGCTCCAACGATCGCTTAGTTACTATGTGATTAATTGACCTAAATGATTTCTTAACTTACTTACCGAGCTGGTGAGCTGAGCAAATTTTATCCTTCTCAAAGCTGAAACTGGGTAAACCCACAACTAGTTGCTTTTTGGCCAATTTAGACAAAATGTTCATATTTATATGACCCAACCTTTTATGCCAAAGCCATGATTTACCCTCCTTGGATACAAGACAAACATTAGTGGAGCTCAGGGATAAATCAATCATATACACATTATTAATTGTAGGAGCAAAGAGTAGTTGAGTTAGTCTTATAGTCAATAATTGAGCAACCTGCTCAGTTGAATGTAACCTTCCTACCTTTGTCACAAAGCTGAGCTATAGTGAGCAAGTTGAACTTGAGTCCTTTGACTAGAGAAACCTCTTCGATTGAAGGAGAGACACCAACTGTGCCACAACCCACAATCTTACATTTTTTGTTATCTCCAAAACTGACACTTTCATTTCTTTTGTACTTCAATGAGATGAACTGGCTTTCACCTCCCATCATATGCTTAGAGCATCCACTATCCAAATACCACATTCTAGTGTTATCAGGAAATGTTAGGCTTACCTGCAAAATGTTTACGTTTTCTTAGGTACCCTTGTTTTTGAGCTGGGTCCTCCTTTGTTAGTAGTGCTTAGATTAGACCAGTCATACTCGTCATAATAACCATTTTTATGCCTACAGAGAATTGTGGCATGTTCAGCTTTGCCACACACTTCTTCAGCTTTGGGCTGGCTCACTTTCTTCTTTTTAAAGGAATTTTTCCTCTTAGAATTGAGAGTTTGGTTACTCAAAGTTCGACTGTTGGCTAGGGGAGGAACCCACTTCTCCTTTAAATTTGTTTTCTCAGCAGTCAACTCATCTAATTACTTAGTGAGCTTGTTGTTTTGACATTCATAACACTCAGCTTTTTCTTGAAGAAAGCGGATATAAAGTGACAAGAAAGCAATCATGTCTTTCTGATCTTCACTTCTCCTTACTAGCTCCTTGATAACTTTCCCTGACTTATTAGTTAGTTTCATAACATCAAAGAGTACCTAGACAAACTCTTCAATTAATAAAGGGATTTTAGGATGTACCTCAGCTTGTGAGTTCTTCCTCTTGTTGCGTTCAGCTTTAGAGTCAGCAGCAGATTGGTTGCTCTAAGAAGCAGATGTTAAGCTCTCACCCCTTTCACTCTCGATCGCCATCAAGCAGAGGTGGCAGCAAGTGCCTCATTCTTCTTGGAGAACCTCTTCCTGAATCTGTCCTTCTTGGTTTTAGGATATGATGATTGAATGTGACCTTTTTTTACACAGCCAAAGCATTTGATATCTTTGTTGTGCTCCTTTCTCGGTCCTTCCTCAGCTCCATGATGAAACTGAGTTGACTTGTTTTTAGCAGAAAACTTCTTCTTGTTGAACTTCATGTTCTTCTTCATGAAGCGCTTGCATCACCTCGTTAGAAGGGTAATTTGCTCATCCGAATCGCTGCTGGAGGATTCGTCTGATGAATTAGCTTTTAGGACAATGGTTTTGCCCTCTCTCTCCTTGCCTTTACTACTTTTGGAATCATCAATATATTTCCTCAGGGACATTTTCTGAGTTAGCAAGGTACCTATAAGATAATCATAGACATAGGTCTTAAGATCATGAACCTCTTCGATGGCGCTTTTCTTGGCATCTCACTCAACAGTGAGAACACGGAGAATCTTCTTCACCAGCTCTTCTTTGGTGAATTCCTTGCATAATCTCTTCAATTCATTAACAATGTTAATGAACCTGGTATTAATGGATTGAATACCCTCACTAGCGCCCATCTAGAATAGCTCATACTCCGTGAGCATGAGGTTGATCTTTGACTCATTGACCTTATCATTCCCCTCGTAGGTAATCTCCAGCTTCTTCTAGATTTCTTGCATCGTCTCGCAGCCCGAGACCATGTTAAATTTTGTAAGATCTAGAGTACAATGTAAGTTTTTAATGGCTGCTGCATTCTCCATAAGAAGCCTCTGGTCAGTATCATCATAATCCTCTAGATTGATTAAGACACATTCCCCATTCCTAACAATGGTAGGAATTCTAGGGCCAAACGCTACAGCAAGCTATGATTGCATGCTTTGCGATTGTAGAAAATGTTTCATGCGATTTTTCCAACATTTGTAATGATTAACGTCAAATAATGGAGGCCTGGTTACTTCTTTAAGGAGAACTATCTGTTCTGAGCCAGAGCTAAAACTGTTATAAGCCATTTTGGATTTTAAATTAAAAGACTGTCACTCAAATTTCTGAAAAGAAATTACGAACAAAGGATTTCAACTTATAAAATACATTGAATCCTTTTTAATGTTAAATCTAAAGTGATATTTCTTTATTACAAACAGATTGGAAACTTTGCGTATGCTCGATTGCTTGAATTGGAATTTTTGAAAGCTGGGAATGATTGAACAAAGTTTCATCTCTAAAGAAATTCGAGGTGATTCACTAAGTTTGAACGTTGGCTTTAGTCTTCTATTTATAGTTGAAGTTCTTCAAAGTAGCCATTGCAAATTTCTTGTTCTGAGTCTTCAATTTTTCTTCTCTTCAAATCTTTCAAATTCCCCCGTTTGAAATAAATTTCTGGACGTTTAGAGATAGAGATTTCAAACGTTGGGGCCCGAGATTAATTAGTTAATCTTGATGCATCAAAAACTTGTTTCCTTCAAGCAATCCATTCTAATAGCAAGGTGCGTGAGATGAAATGTGAAATTTTGTGAATGGTTGACTAGCTGACGTTGCAGAGAGGTGCGGGGACAATGAGAAAATGGTGCGTGTCGGAGGATTCCTTTTATCTTGATCTTTAGTGAGGATTCTCCAACATTCTGTACTGACACCTTTTTGTTTGGAGGGCCACTTGAATATTCTCTTTAATTTCATCACCTTTTCTCCTAAAAAGCATCAAAGGAATATTCTGTTCCCCACAAAAACCGTTAAAAGCATGTGTGTCATATATTTCTCTAAGTTTCAATTAACTTAGCTTTAATAATAAAAAGCTAACTCAGCTTTGCTAAGTCTATATCTTGTAAACTATGTAATATTAGGCTTAACTCATGTTCGCCACTTTTCTACTGATAAGTTTAATCAATAATCGTTCCAAAATCTCGTAAACTATTGGTTAATAACTGTGCCAAAAACTTGTTCACAAATAAATGTAGGTGTTGTCAATACCTCTTATCACATAGAAAAATAATGATAACTGCAAGTATATAGTTGCGATGTAGTTTTTAAAAATATCGAACCCACAGGGAAGGAACCAGGTCTAAAGATAAACTAGAGAAGAAACAAAGTAAAATAAAATAAAAATAGATTAGAGATTTTTATGGATAGGAAGATTAGAATGAAAAGTTGAGTAAATATAGATGTGATAGATTAGAGACT